>JANKOD010000007.1:17556599-17583178 GCA_026284645.1 Erythroxylum acuminatum | reverse complement strand
ACATTTTTTTTTGTTTTGCCCCCATAAAAAAATAAATTTTTACTTATATTAAAATTTTGCCTCCATTAAAAATAAAATTTTATCCCTATTAAAATTTTGACCCCATTCAAAAAAATTTCTGGATCCGCCCCTGCATACAATTGCCTCGCAATCATTGTTTTAAGATGCATAGTCTCAGCAATCAATTTCCATTCTCCAGTACAATTCTAGTTTTAGCTAAGTTCGTTTTCCAGGCCTAACAACGATCGCATTCAAAACTACCAAATTTCCATCCCCTAACATGATAAGAGTAGTTCGTGCCAAGTTGTCATATTTACTCATTTTGCACATTCAGACAACGCAAGGAAAATCTGGAATGGAATTTCTTATTCTGATAGCAGTCGGGAAGGTGATGCCGACTCATTTAATCATCAATGGGGGACCATTGTTCTTCAGTTGCCACACCTAACCGAGGTCTTGGCAATGAGCTGCAAGTACTTCCACAGCTCATCAATCAGGCAAGGCAAAATCTTGGTCACAAACTCACTCTTCATTGTCCATCATGAATATGATAGATTAACACGCATGCACTAATTAGGAACTGACCCGAGCCCTACTTTCGATATTTATTTCATAGTTTTCAAATTCATCAAAAACACGTGAATTTCATTTCTATTTTTTTGGAAGTTTATTGATGTGAACAAAAAGGGCACATTCGACAAATTAGAAGAAAATGACCAAACACGTTCAGAAATTTAAAATAGTTAATTACATCTTTCCTATACGATTGTTTGCTTTGACATTTCAGATTTTAATATTTATAAATTATAATTTTAATCCCTAAGATAAATTATAATTTTATCTCCTTTGAAACCTAAGAAATAAATGTATTTTTGGAACATAAGTTAATGTGGTCAATTAGTTAAATGTAATGAGTCATGTGATGTACAATATCGTGTCACATTAAAATTTGAAGGATTAAAGTAATAATTTTTAACTATTAAAAATTAAAATAAAAAAGAGTATAGAGATAAATTAAGAAAAATTTTCAATTTAAAAATAGATGTCAAATGTTAATTTCTTCTAATATTTTTCTTTAATAAATTTATCATTAAAGACCCTTTTTTATTTTGATATATGCTCTTTAATAGCTACTTTTCCAGTCTTTATTCTATCGACTTCTTTTTCCTTGGCTCCTTATATGAAGAAAGTTGATTAATCTTTATCCATATAGACTATGTCAACTTGGGGGGCATTCCTTAATATAAAAAAGTATCCCAAAAGATACCCATTATCAAGTAATTCAAGATTATCTTAAAGATAAAGGCTAAAAGGGAGGGTGAGAGGATCGAGAGTGGAATTCAATATGTTACAAGATGACATATGCAATTACCTAATATGCTGAATATGCTGAATTAGTAACTTTGATTGGATTTCACCGTGATAATTGATACCTTTCAGCTATGCTCATAAGAAATGGTTTCACAGGGAAATCAGAAAAGCAGCCTTACAGGAAAGATTTACTTGCATATCATATCTTTTAGTGCATCAATGAGCTTTTCAATTTTACGAGGCTAATTAGGTGAGTACACAAGGAGAATATGGTTCCAACTCTTCTCTACTTTTTTAACATACGTGCATACGTACACCAAGTTGACAATTTGATGTTTATAAATTTGACATCAAAATCACCAGGGCCCTAGTGAATTATATACTTAGTATGTGTTGCAGAAATGTAACTGGTTGGGTCAATCATGCTAGGTCCAAGCCCAAACTTAGAACGACACATGGGTCGATCGGCCCATTCCTTAACGTTGACTTAATTCCTACAGGTAT
Source organism: Erythroxylum acuminatum (assembly GCA_026284645.1). Classification (NCBI taxonomy): domain Eukaryota; kingdom Viridiplantae; phylum Streptophyta; class Magnoliopsida; order Malpighiales; family Erythroxylaceae; genus Erythroxylum; species Erythroxylum acuminatum. The sequence goes on along the minus strand of JANKOD010000007.1, from coordinate 17,581,363 downwards.
TTACTATATAAACTCATTATCTCACCATAAGAAAGGTACGAGACATAAATTAAACCCTGTTTCTCTTTGTTTACAATCACCGAAACCCTTACAAAAAGACTAACTTGAGCGTCGGAGGGGCCTTACGGGAGCCAACCCCCGGCGCGTCTTTATTGTTTTGCAGGTGTTCTATAGCCAAAGCTATTCAAGATCATGGATCCAAACAACGACGTTCCGTCCCAGCAAAATCTGGCAGAACCAGTAACAAAAGCTTTTGTAATAATACATTTAATGTCTTAACAAGGCAATGTAGCATAGAGTAAAATGACGCATACCCATTTCTTAAAAAACAATTTTGCTCCTGGTAAGTCATGTACGCATGCATGCATCTGTATAGAATACTTATTCACGTCAACGAACAGTTATGTAAGGACTGTGATCTATGGTACAATTAGTAATATTATCATTGTTTAATTTAGCTCCCGACGCAATCCTATCCTTTTGAGTCATCTACATCTTCTTTCTCGACTTTTAATTTAACAAACAGTTCTAATAACACTTACCTTAGTGGCACTGCAATCTTAGGATTAAGAAGAGATCAGAAGGGCATAAGTAAGCAACTTTGTCCAGGAGTGACCTAGTGGGAGATGAGACTCCTGCCATATCCTCAGGATAAGATATGCCTGTTATTGAGAAAAAGTAATGGCAACTTGTGCTGCTTTTAAACCTTTTTTCCAATGGAAGTGGTGCATCTCCGAAATGATATACAGCCAATTGCATCTTCCGCTTGCTCCTCTCTTTTCCTTATTCCCTTTCCTCTTACAGCTTGTTTAGAGTTATCAAATTAAAGTTGAGGATTACGTTAACATCATGCCTTGTCTCCGTTGAGGCTATCACCACCTGACAAGTTAATTTTAGCCTAATCACTAATTCTTTGTGTCTACTTCCGCCCTGGGTAAGAGTTGATAATTTTTCGCTGCCAGTAAATAGCCATGCACTTTTTAAACTCGTCAGACTTGTTCAGATATTGGACATTTTGAAAGGCTACATTTGCAACTTTTCATTCCATGGAAGGGCTATCTTGCTTGCTTACGTACACAAAGTTTTCTCCAGTGACTAAAAAATATAATTCGTTCAATGATGAGGTGCGCCTGCTTGGTCCGCTTGTGAGGTGGTGCACCAGTTGGACCTTCGGAAAGGTGTGCCATCTTGGCCCGCCTACGGGGTTTCCTCAAATCCAAAAAAAAAAATTCATATAACATTCTTTTTTCAATTAAACTTCATTTTTTTTCGATTAATAAGAACAATATCTTTCAATTATATTTCAAAATTTTAATTTAATTTAATTTTTAGCCAATTTTATGACGATCTAATACTGATTGAACTTTTTGAACCTTGAACTTATTATTTTAACGGTTTAATTTTTTGTCTGATTTTTAAAATATTAATTTTCTTTATATGCCATATTTTTGCTATGAGATCGTGGTCCAAAATCATGTTTATTTATCTCTCGCCAAAACTACAAGAATAAAAATTTAAAAGCATTAAAATAACCAATATTATATCAAACACTTGTCAGTGACCAATCATATATATATATATATATATATATATATATATATTGTTTTAGTCACCAGGTGTCTTACGAGGGTCTCAATTTTAGGAAGACATCTTTAAACTATTCATACCTAAATTAATCCCGACTCACATCGGGTCAACCCGTAAGGAGTAAAGTGCTGGCCAAACAGATTTGACCAACCATATTTTAGTCTCTGTACTTGTCTCATGGCACTTGCGGGGCATGTCTTCTAGCATCCATTGAAAACTCTAACACTCGAATATAAAAACACTTGCGTCTAATTCGGAAACTAAGGTACATGCATCATCAAATAGCTAAAAGCATATGGTTGATGCTTTAATTTTAGTGGGATGAGATAGGACAGGGTGCTTCCCTTGTGTCCAATCTAACCAACTCAACTAAACAAGCATGGAGTCGTGAATGGAAGTATGGACCATCACTAAATTTCTGAATAAAGATAATGCCGTGTTAGAGGAAATTAGGTCATGGTTAGGTATGTAAGCTTTTGGAATCCACTTGTCTCCATTAACGAACAACTACTTGAACAAATAAATGTACCAAAGCCTGGTAGGGTCAGTACCCGTAAAAGATGAAACATTTATTTAATAAACGTGCCATTATAGAATGTTTCAATTAAACTAGGGTTTTCGAAAATAGGTTTAATGTGTGGTTGTTTGACGTCTAACAAGCATCTGCCGTACAGATTCACCTTTACCTAGATATGATAGTATCTATTCCCTTTTTGAACCTTAATTTGATTGGGACAAAATCTTCTGTCCAGTTTTATGGTGTCTTATTCTGTTTCATGAATTTCAGTCATTTATTTATGCGAGATCCACGCGGGACTCAAATAAATGAATGGTTGAAATTTCTAGGACAGAATAAGACACCATAAAACTGGACAGAGGATCTGGACTCAATCTGATTATATGATGATTCAATTTTAATTCTGCACAAGCTTATGAAGCGTTCACCTATCATGACGGCACTACTAATGCATGTCATTTTTTGCGATCTGCTTTCAGGAAAAGGAGATGTGGAACATTTTAGACCACTAAGGTCCTTTGCTAGAGAAAAATAAAAACCATGAGATTGAATGGTCGAGAAAACGTAGTGTAGTAATTAAAGAAAACAAAATTAAACCATTCGTTATCATTCTTAGTAATGGCCTAGTGAAATCTTAATTTTATAAATATGGCATCAGTAAGTTTCTTGCCATAATTCGAAATTGTTTCCTAAAAAGCAAGTTTTAGTAATAAGAAATCTCATTCAGCATAAATAACAATCTTTTGGTTTTACTTCTATATATTTTTTATTGTGATTTTCATTTTCATTTTCATTTTTTTCTCTTTTCAAACAAAAATTTGTTTTATTGTTAATGTCAATATAATTATTTTTATTAAATTCGTAAGTTAATTGTGTAAATAATTTTATTTTTAATCTTTTGTACAATATTTGTCAATAAATATTAGAAAAATAATTATATTTTATTAAAATAAATAAGCAAACATTTATATATAAACCAATATCTAATTGTTAATATATATCTTAATTATTAAAACTAATTTTATTTATTTTAAAATACTTAAAATTTGAATAATTTTATTTTAAAATTATATTAATCATAAATTTTCGTTAATAATTAATATTAAATAATTAAATAATATTTTATTAATGGTAAATCGAATTATAATAAAATAAACACATTTTTTTAGTTTTCCTAAATTATGAAAGTTGGAAGAGACTAAATCCAAAAATACAAATAAAAAATTAATTAAATATAATTTTTATTTAATTTAAAAATAAAATATGACGATGTAAATGATTAATAAATGATAGGAGTCAACTAACTTCTAATTATTTTGAAAATAGTTAAACTTAACTCAATTCTTATTAATAAATTTTACACTCTATGCATATTAAAAATTCTAATACTGGGCAGGACTGGTCCTTTTGAGCACAGCACCGAAAACTTGCAAGTGTTACTTCCATCTCATAGTGGCATCACCTAGTAATTCATGTCCATCCACATAAGCCGATGGAAGCTCCACTCTTGACAAGGGAAGTTAACGTACAACTTAATTTTGAATTCAGATTTTCATTTGGTGTTGCATCAACTGGGTTTGAGAAATTGCTTAGCTGAGGAACACATATTCTGGTTATTGCTTCTTCTGGTTGGCGTTGGTCAGAGTAAAGGTGATCTGTTGTTTTTATCGGAGGTAGGCTAGCAGCTTCATCGAAACCAGACCAATATATCATCCAAAATGCCTCCCTCGAGACATATTGGGGACGATGACAAACGCACGGAAAAGAACTCTCAAGCAATGGTTAACGTCGATGGGGAGGAATAATTTAGGGTGAGAATGGGGACCCATGTCTTTTGTCTGAGTCCATTGCACATTTAACACGAAACAAGCACATGTTTAGAGGCTGCCTTTTGATTATTGTCCCTTTATTTTTGTGTACCGTAAATTAGGTCGTTAGATACAGAAATTGACTCCACGCATTACTTGAAAAATGACCAACATGGTACGATTGATTAATGATTAATTACTAAATGTGGTTAAAGGTTTTGGTCGGCTAATTTAAAGTAATAACCATGCTATGGGACCAAGATTCGTCATCTATTAAATAAGTGTAAAAATACAGACATTTGTCTTGTGATTTCACTTATTTTGTAAAATATTTTATTCTTTAAAATACATATAAAAAATCTTTTGCTGAGTTTATTTTCGCAAAAAATATTATGAGATTGGATCTTAACTGAGTATATAATTTATTTAGTTCTTTGATATCGTTTGAGTAACTAAATTTATTAAATATTTAATAAAAATATTTTAAGTACTTATAATTTCATAAATATTTTGAAAATGTTAAATAACAATATTTTTGAAATAAATAAAATAACAACAGAGGTGGGCATATTTTCTACTTTCATTATAATAATTGTTTGTTTCCCTATTATTTGAAAACAACAATCTATCTATTAATTAAAATTAAGTTGAACTCTTACAATGGAAGACATGTTTGAATCTACATGGTTTCACAATCATCATTATTAAAAAAATGTAAGCTGACTATTCTATAGATTCATCATCATCACCCAATCCGAAATCCTACAATGAAGCAAAGTTTGGGAAGGTCCGATAGTACGCAGTCTTACCCCTACATAATAGAAAGGCTGTTTTCGGTAGACCCACATGCAAATGAGACAATATATGAATGATGCAAGTAGTAGAAACAATTCATAAAATATAAAAATAAAGGAAAATACAAGTAACGGGGAAATAAAAGTACTAAATAGAAATAATAATAAAAATACCCAAATTTCACGATATAGCTAAAATAAATGTAAATAACACTAATAATACTAATCACAAATAATAATAATAATAATAAAGACAAAACCAAAACTAATAAGAAACCCAAATACAAGCGAAAATAATAGTAATAATAAAATACAAACGTCGGTGCCATGCAAATTCTGCAGCCAATGACTTCTCTCAGGCATGCAATTTGGAAGGTCAAAGCATCCTCGAATCGAGACAAATAAATCGAGACATGACGTATTTGGGATATGGAGGTGAAAGGGTCAACTATTAAGCTAATGTACACTATCAATCTTTACCTTGACAAATACAAGTCTTTTAACCAATACACTCCAAGTAAAGCCTTTAAGATTGCAAGCCCATGTGAATTATAGTGATGCACAACAACATCCATCTCAGTGAATATGGACAACACAGGTTGGGTCGTAAACATGTTAAACATACTGAGACATTAATCAAGCACAAGTAATGCTATCGAATTTGTCAACATGTTAGATACATTCAATGATATCGTCCGCCTTGCAACCACCTTCGAGTATATGCTTCAATGGGAATTATACAATTTGAACGTTTCATCACAATCATCACTCCCTTTACAACTTTAATGTTGTTTTCGTCAATTTTAAAGCCAAAACCATTCGCATATAAAGTGTTAAAAGAGATTAGGTTCTTCCTTAAATCTAGTACATGTCAAACACTACTTAACATCCTAACAATACCATCGAACATCTTGATCTTAGCATGCCATGTTTCGACGATTTTTAACCATTATCATCTCCAGTAGGATAGTGCCAAAGTTTTTCAATGTGCATGACATAAATCAATTCTTATTTGGTTTCATGTGAAGTGAACACCTCATGTTTAATTTTTAACAATATTTTATTAATCGTTAAAAATTAATCATAACTTTATTTTTTGAAAGGTTACTTTTATTATATAATTGTTACTTGTTGGGACCAATTTGGGAGTGATGTTCCATAATTGCAAAGGTTTGCAATTCAAAATCTATGTTAATGTGTAAGTGCAACAGATTGTGAAAGGAATTATAACACATTTGAAATCATCACATTCCTAGAAAAAGAATAGATTGTAAAACAAAATATTGAACAGTTTAGTCTTTGTTCAATATAACTTAAAGCTTCGAGAAAGGTATGTTCTTATCATTATTAAGTTGAATATAATTTCCTAATAATTTAATTTTATTTGTTTACTAGGACTCTTAATAGAACAAGTAGTTCTGTAAATCTATTTTTCCTTGATCATATCAATCTTTTAACGGATTAACTTTTAAAAAAACCAAGTTTGATAGATGAGAGTCACTTAAAAGGTAATCTTGGATGGGAAAATATTGACATATCATTTGATGCAACGAATTTGAATGATAGTGATGATGAGACTCCTCTCAATATTAAGAAATTTGTACAATATGAAAATTAAGGTCAATGTGATTTAAGCAAATATTCGTTTGACTAAAGTTTTAGGTTTTCATTTTTCTATTTTATTTTAACTTCACTTGTATTTAATGCATACGTTAAATTCTGTATATGTTATAAAAATATAAAATTTTAAACCGTAAGTGTTTTTGTTTCACATTTTGCTTTTACTTAGTTGTATTTTCAGCACGTACTCTTGTTGTAATACTTATAGAGTTATAGACTTTTATTATTCTTACTATAAGATATTTGATGTAATTATTATTATATGATGTAAATTATAACATTTTAAATACTTTACTTTTTTCTCAGTTTTACATTTGCAAGATAATTAAATGATTATTTTTTATATTAATTGTGGTTATTGTTTATATGTTAAACATGTGAAATTTAATATTAATAAAAATAAAAAGATAGTTATTATTTTAAATTTATATTATTATAATTTTTGGAGACAATGTTAATATAAAATTATAAATTATATGCATAATACAATTGTTTGGAAGCTGCAATAGTCTTCAAGCTAATCTTCCAAGTACTGTCTTCTTTGTAATCAATGTATCAGGGTTAAAGCCTCCATGTTTACGTGGTTAGCTGTTAAAAACAGATTGAGCAACCATGGATAGAAGGCATGGGCCCTTCAACCCCTTGTGTGAGCTTTGTCATATGCTAGCTGAACACCGCGGCCTATCATAGTTGTGAATTTCCCAGGCAAAGTACCAAACTGGACTGGACTGGTCTTTGGGCCATACGTCAAGTCGGTTAATCTTCAATTTAGAGAAGCAGATCTAGATCCATATCCACCTTCCTCGTGTTTATCCACTCACCACCAGCCAATATAATCCCTACACCTGAAAATCTATCTATAACTTGATTTTTTCTTTCCCAATCTCAAAATTACTAGAGAGCCCCTACCGGCGAGTGATGCTCCGTCTATCGTCGAAGAGAATCCTATGTCAGGTGGCAGCGGCCAGGGAGGCGGCGCCACCGATACGTCTCTACCACGAGAAAGTTATAGACCATTTCAACAACCCTCGCAACGTCGGCTCCTTCGATAAGAATGACCCTGCAGTCGGTACGGGCCTCGTCGGAGCACCTGCGTGCGGCGACGTTATGAAGCTCCAGATTAAGGTGGATGAGAAGACCGGTGAGATCGTCGATGCTCGTTTCAAAACTTTCGGCTGTGGCTCTGCTATTGCTTCCTCTTCTGTTGGTATGTTTCATTGCTTTTCTATTTCATTAGTGGCTCGAGATAGGTTTTGGATAAGGGAACTGTCGAATTTGGGGTTTATGTGTATATACTTGCTTGAATTTCCATGAGTTTGGTGATGACGCAAACATCAAACCCTAGGTCTTAATGAGGAATTTAGTACCTGACGAGTAACGAGTTTTTTTAGCAATTCCGTGGGTAGATTGATTCCGTTAATCATGTTGCAATTCAAAATTATTGCTTTACGAAGTTCATGGGCACTGAAATTTATCATCAACTTTGGCCTACGAGTGGCTATTGTCTCCATTTTGGTGTAACGACTCCCCGGAGCCCTGTTTTTGTTTCATTTAGACCTGATTTTGCTTTGGGTTGGTCGTAGTTGCCTTTGGCAATCATTTGTTGTTCTGATCACGCATTTGACACTCATATTTTTTCTTTGTTCCATTGATTTTGTTACTTGTGGGTTATCTTGATTCAGCATCTGAATGGGTGAAAGGAAAACCAATGGAGGAAGTCCTGACCATCAAAAATACGTGAGTAACCAATCAAACCTGTATTCATTGTTTGTCTACTACTATTTAGCATGTCACTTCACTTTCTTTTTCTCTCTTGGATTGTTTGTTACTTTTCCTTTGGATGAATGTATATTTTTTTCATCAATCTACGGTGAATTAGTGATGTCTTTTATATGGCTCCGTGGAAAAGGAAACCATAGAAATGAAAAGGAAGCTGAAAATTGGAAACATGGGAACTTTATCAAAACTAAAATGAGATTGTTTGCTTCACCTTTTGGCTTGTTCAAAGTTCAACCTTTTGTTCTATTTGTTGTGAATGCAATCAAACTAATCCTTGTTAGCGTTGTGGAGAATAAATCTATTTCCTGCCTTCAAATTTACCTCCATGAAGCCTGTGAATGTTTGTCGCTGAAGCTCGTACAAATTTTCTTGTACTGCAGGGAAATTGCAAAACATCTCTCCCTTCCTCCGGTTAAGCTTCACTGCAGCATGCTTGCAGAGGATGCAATTAAAGCAGCTGTAAAGGATTATCAAGCAAAGCGTGCAAAGTTAAATGGAAGTCTAGAGACGGAACCTTCAGAGCAAGCTGCTAATGCCTGAAGTGTTTGTATGCACATGATGGTGAAAATGTCTCGGGAGTTATTGTGACCAGTGGCTGTCCAGTAGATTTTAATAACTGTATTTTACCTTCCTCGAGCTCACAAAGTGTGTTTTATGACATTCCCAGAAGTGTACTTGTGTTTTCAGCTTAATGGCATGGATAAGTGGCTTGATGCTCGCATAATTTTTTTGTTATTATTTAGGTGCAATGTTGTGTACGTGTTTATAAGCCAAAAATACAGCCGCAAATTACGTTAATTAGGTTGCAAGTTTTATTTAAGTTGCTTAAAAGGGTTCAGGTTATTATTGGAAACATATTACTAGTTTCCTTATTACTCTAGGAAATCATATTGCTTAGGGTTTTCGTATTTCCTTTTCCTATGTGAACACTGCCTATATAAGGGCTATTTCATGAATAAAGAAAGCAAGTCATATTTTATGAAAATAGAGGTTGGAGCTCTCTCTAACGAGGTCCAAGGTTTCGGTCTCCCTTAGAGCCGAATTTCTTTTCTTCTTCCAAAATAGGCAGAAAGAAGAATTCTAACAAGAACAAGGATATAACAGAGTTGCAAGATTACTCTGTACATCGTCCTATGACTCGATCAATGACAAAGGGACCTAACATGCTTTTTACGTAGAAGATGCATTTTGGTTCTTATAATATAATCAGTTGGATAAAGTGTCCATTTTTCTCCTAACTTCAAAACAATTTCCAGCTATAGCCAAGCCTGATTATGGATGGGAAAAAGGTCAGAGTCTGGCTCTGACCAACCTAAGCTGAAGTTAATGGGTGAAGTTTGTTTTAACTGGAGTCGGTTTGGTTTGTGCCTGAAGCCTTGTCCGAGTCTGACTTGAAATATCTTTATATATAGTTTCGGTTCAGGTTCGGCCCGAAAAAGAACCAAAATTCAGTTTAAGACGTGAGATTGGACATTTGGGGTATGTTCAAAACGGGAATAGATTATCAGTTTTTATTATTCTGTTCAGGAACATTACTCTATTCTTACCTTATTTTATGAGCATCACATCTATCCATCTAATGAATAGGACATATAGAAATTGAATGGATGGATGCTCATAAAATAAGATAGAAACATTGCAATGGAAAAAGGTAGTGCGATCAAAACCTAAGTGGCTTGGACTTGAGTTTTATCAAATATTTTTGGGTCTTGGATTCATCCCTAAACCTGACCAGCTTAGCTGGTCTTACTTTGATAATGTGGAAAGAGTTGGTTGGGTTGCTAACAGAAGGTACAAGAGGAAACGTCGGTGTAACTGACATTCGTGTAGTATGGAAACTACAGCTACGACTCCAATGTGCATTGGTCCTAAGAAATCGCTAACATTTGCCCAGGGGGGTGGGAAGAGCATCATAAAATGTTCTGTCTGCTCTTTTCATAACACCATATTTTTCAGATTCTGATTAAGAAATTGCATATGATTTCATGTCTTCTACTAGAAAAGGCACAGGAAAGATTGACAATGCTAATGTGACTGTCAATAGCATGGGCATTTGGTCTAGTGGTATGATTCTCGCTTTGGGTGCGAGAGGTCCCGAGTTCGATTCTCGGAATGCCCCTTTTGTCCTTACTCGGTCTTATTCCCTTTGCGGGCATTTATCCGTTTCTTTCTATTCCTATCCCTATGTTATTCTGTAGACAACTGCATACTGTTTTACCTAAAGCACCCAAACCAAACTTCATTCTCAAATTAGGCTGACTCTTTTTACTATTTACATTCATATCCTGTCTTTGATTGAATAAATAAGTCACTATAGAGAGAGTCACACACTTTCTTCCTGTTGTCTATTTCTTATGTAATGACTGTAACTTTTACTACCTAGGCACTAAGCACTTTCTTCACTTCCCTGATAGAGAAGGCCCACGACCTTCATGTCATCTTTTCTTTGTCTTGTCTTTGCCTTCGTTTTTATCCTCTTCCCCCCCTCTCTCTCTCTCGCTCGAGCTCCCTTCTCCTCCAATTTCTTCCCTGTTTTCTCTTCTGCAACTAATGCGAATCAGATCATACAAAGTTGCGACCTTTGCCCCTCACTGTAAATTCCTGGGTTCTGTTTCTCAGGTAACTATTTCACCTTGATTCTTTGTTGGTTTTTCTTTTTTCTTCTGAATCTAAAATTTATTTCTCCATAATGGTTTGGCATTGTTTTCTTTTTTCAACTCTTTGTTCTTAAGTTTTCTGATGTTTGTGTGCTACTTTTGGAGTTATCTTATCTTTTGCTTCTGCTTTTGCGTCTCTTTTTGGGTGTTTATGATCAGCCATTGGCGCGATGTTGAGGTTGGTGTACTTGGGGATAAAAAGTTGAGACCTTTCCTAGACATTGCTGATAATGGAAAACCCTAAAACCCCAGAAACCCTAGAAGCTCATGTCTCAGCTCGGACGAACTTAGATTCTCAGGAACCGTACTTTAATGTTTCGGAAGTGGGTTCTTGTGAAATTTTTGGCTTAAGTGGGGATTGCAATAGGGTAGAATCGAGTTTAGAGCTTCTCATGGAAGAAAATGGTAAAGAGGTTGTTTTGAACACTGAACATTTTGGGCTTGGTAACACAGAGTCTGCGAAAGAAATTGTAGCAATTGAAGGTGAAAACATGGATGCTCGTGAAAATGAAACAGTTGGTGTGGAAATGAATGCTTCTTTGGTGACTGATGATACTGGTTGTACTGTTCAGGTTGTGAACAGTTCGCCGAAGGCAGAACTCGGTGCTGATTTTGAAGCGTTGGGTGCTACGATGCAGAGTAATGTTGCAGAAGATATCGGAGTGGCAGGCCAGGAAGGTGGACTATCAGGACTTAATGGCTTTGATTCCACTAAAAAGATAGAGATTTCTGGAAATAATATATCACTGTATGTGGACTTTTCTGGTCCTTTTGGCGAGCATCATGTTGATGAGAGTCGCTCTAAGTTGTTAGTCAGTAAGGGTTGTAATGAAACTTGCAATGAGGAAGAGCAATTGGTTGCTAAGTTTCAAGTAGGGGATGTTGTTTGGGTTATGACCAATAATCAGACTTGGTGGCCAGGAAAGATTTATGATCCACTAGATGCATCAAAGTATGCCGTTGACAGTCAACACGGGAACTGCCTGTTGGTGGGGTACTTTGGGAGTAGCCATGTTACTTGGTGCAACCCATCCCAGTTAAAGCCCTTCTTTGAGAACTTTGAACAGAAGGCTGGACAAAACAGGAGTAAAAGCTTCCTTGGAGCTGTGGAGAAGGCAATGGTTGAGTTTTGTAAATGCCTCAAACAAGAGATGACTTGTTCTTGTGTTCATAAAGGTCAAGATTCAACTGTTAATGTTGGAATTGAGGAAGGAGTTACTCTTTCAGAATGCAGATTTGGTGAATATTCACCATCTCTGTTTGAACCTGTAAAATTTCTTGCACAACTTAAAGATCTTGCACAAGCTGTTTCCAAGCCTGGTACAATGGATTTGTATGTTATAAAGACTCGTCTCTTAGCATTCTATTGTTTCATGGGACGCAATCAGTTGTCAATTGATCAACTCTGGGAATCAAGCAATGATGATGACGGTGCTGGTAACAGCTTAATGACTAAAGGACTTGGCAAGGCTCGAGCTAGAACCCAAAACCCAGGTTCTTTAGATGAGAAACCAGAAATGACACAGATTTTTGGACAAGATCTGAATGCTTCTTATGACAGTTGCGAAAACATTTTAAAGGAGAAAATGTATTCTAAGGTTATAGTTGAAGATCCTGATGTGAGTCCATTGACTTCTCCATCCAAGGATGAGGGTTCTATACAGATGGTGTTGCCGCTGACCTCTGAGCTGAGAGAAAGGAAGAAAAGTAAGTATTTATCATATCCTTTTGTAAATTTGAATCATAAAGGTTTGGTGGTGGAAGTACAAGACTCCAAGTCTTCAAAAGGTTCTCTAGAAGCAGGTGCTGGAGTGAACTCTGTTATTGGTGAGTTTGATGGATCTGCTACTGTTTCAAGATCTAGTGGGAAGAGATTCCAGAAGAAATGGTTCAGAAAATTCATAAGCGGTAACGATATACCCAATAACCCAGAGTTCGTCAGTACCTCTGCAGCTGATTTCCTTTCTCAACTCCACTGTCTAGCTGTTAGTTGTCCGTATTCAAACAATTGTAAGAACTTTGATATAATGGAGTGGTTCTTTTCGAGGTTTAGGATATCGGTCTACCATGATGAGTCTATTTATGAGATGCATTGCAAGAATTTGATTGGTAACTGTACTAATGCAATAGAGCCAAGTCAGGAGCTGCAAGATGCTAAAGATGAGCAGAGGACACTGAAGAAAAGGAAACCTAAAAACTCTGCTAAATTGAAAACCAAATATCTTTCAGGTTTATCAGATGTGAGCGTCAACATTCCAATCAATGATTCAGTAGGAAAAGGTTGCTCTGGGGTGGGTCCTGAGATGCCTAGTCAAAGGCTAGTGTCAAACAAAAAAAGGAAGAAGCCAGATACAACAAGAGGCCTTGAGGCCAAAACTGACATACCCGACTTGAATGGGAATGGCCCTTCATCTGTAGACCATGTTGCCTGTGAAGGTGGAACTAATTCAAACAAGAGAAAAAAGAAAGCAAATTTTCCTCATGCTCATGACAGTAATGGACAACCTGGGACACTGTTGCTAGACCTGCAGGTGACAGATCCGTCTTCACTAAATTCAACGCCTGGGCAAAGTAATGGTGAAGGAGTTCTTGCTGGCATACCAGATTCGAATGGTAACCCAGTTCCAGTCTTGTCAACAGAACAAATTGCAGGCATTGTCTTAACTGAAGGCCAGCCAAAGAAGAAGAGGAAAATTAAAGACAAACTTGCTTCTAATCAAACTCAAAATGCTGCAGAGATACCAGATTTAAACGGAAATGCCGCAGACCTGAGCTCATCTGCGAAAAGTGTGAAGAAAAGAAGAAAAGGTGAAGCTCCTTTAGGACGACCAAGAAAGAAACCTATCTCAGATGTACCAAACATGAACATGAACTATGCCAAACTGGAGACCAATGGAAATGCTAGAGGGACAGCTCTTATATTGACTTTTTCTTCAGGAGCTTCACTTCCTTCCAAAGAAGTTGTACACTCAACGTTTAGCAGGTTTGGAGCATTAAAGGAGTCAGAAACACAGTTGTCTGAAGATTCTGGAACTGCCCAAGTTGTCTTCACAAGGTACACTGATGCTGGAGAAGCGGTGAAGAGCTTAGGAAATAGCAACCCATTTGGTGCCACCCTCATCAACTATCAACTTCATCAGCTTCCAGATGCTGTTATGGCTTCTGGGATATCGAGTGAACCACCGTCCATTGAGTTCATAAGGCAGAATCTTGGGATGATGACAGCAATGTTGGAGAAGTCTGGAGATAATCTATCACCAGAGATGAAGGTCAAATTGGAAAGTGAGATTAAAAGTCTACTGAAGAAGTTGAGCTCCATTCCTAGTTCTTCATCCTCCTAAATGGGGTTGGAGGATATTGGAAATTTCCGATTTAGATAAGTTAGAACCAAGTAGTAACAAACAAAACGATGTTTACTTGTTGCGGTTTATTTAGTTGGTAGGTGGATCAGTGTCTCATATGTTGAAACATTGAGTATCGGGAAAGATGTAGTTATTGACGATAGGAAGACTGAGGTGCAAGAGTAGTGGCAATGTGTGATAGCTTCCTATCTATGCTTCTCTCTAATCTAATGCACTTTTCTCATTGTGTGCGCATTTTCTTCCTGTCCACGATTGATATGATTATCTTCTTCCTCTAAATCTCAGGATTTTTCTGATTTAATATAAACTTTGTCTTCGCCAACTACTTATAAATAAGACATAAGGTGGCTGTTCCTGTTTCGTTATTACCCTATGTCCCTCTCTATGCATACGTGAATTGATCCTTATAACTAGCTGTGCATGGATCGGGTGAGTTCAGATCTTCTGTCCAATTTTATGGTGTCTTATTTTGTCCTATGAAACTCAGTCATTTATTTATGTAGGTTTCGTGTGAGTCCTGCATAAATAAACATGGGACCTGTATAAATAAATGGTTGAGATTCATGGGACATAATAAGACACCATAAAACTAGACAGAAGATCTAAAATACAAGTTACACCAATAATTGCAGTTTAAGTGTTTCTTTTATCAATCACGTCAATTTGTATGTTTTTGAGAAAACCACTCGTCTAGTTTAAACCAATTTGATGTAGTCTATACGGTTTGATCTTTGAAGTTAAATTTCTTGTATTATAAAATTTAATTAGACTTTTCTAATTACCATTTTATAAAATATTTAGACCTAAACTTGTTACATTAATTTTTATTAAAATTTAATTTTACTACCTTGATTACTTTTCATATTTTGCTTTGATTAATTATTTTTATAATAATTTTAAGGTGAATAATAAGCTAACCTTTAGATGAAAAGATGTTTTTAAAAATAAAATTATTAACTTGTTTAAAGAAGTTTTGATTTCTCCTAATTTTTATAACTTACGAAAACATAAAAACTGATTTTTTAACATAATATGATTTGTTATCATCTAAATATATATAATATACGTAATACTAATTACTAATAAGAATTATTATTCATACAATTCAATTATTTAGCTTATTTTAATTTTATAAATTTAAATTAATTTAAAAATAAAATGGTTTTAAATTTACTTCAAATTTAAATATCCTAAAAATACATAAATTTGATATATAATTAAATTTAATAGCAAAATATATTTTAAAATAAATATTAATTCATATAATATAATAATTTTGTTAATATTTGTTATTAAGTATTATATAAGAGACTAATAATATTATTTACTAAATTAATTAATAAAATTAATTTATATTTAAGCTTTATCTAATATTCTAATTATTATTAGCAATAATTATACTGAGATTACTAATCAAATAAGTTTTGATTTTAAAAAGTAGAAATTGATTAAAAACAGTAAATGAAATTCAAAAACCACAAAAAAATTAAAATGAATTCAGACTACCCCAAATTAACATTATCATCTAAAAAATAAATTAAGTCATATTTAAAAAAAGGTTAAACTAAAATCTGAATATTTTAGTGATTTAAATAAAATATTAGGTGACTAAAGTTTTCACTAACTTGGTTATATAAGTACTCAGACTTTTTTGTACTAATAATGAAAAAATGATTTAATTAAAAACCATTATCTAAAAGTATGAATTTATAAATTAGTGTTTAACATTAACATTTATAAATTAGTGCTTATTTAGATAGAACTTTGAAGTTGTTAAGGAATAATGATAGTGATTTCCTTATATTACATGAGAAGTCTTTAAAAATCTCATTTAAATAAGGATTTGTTATGTAAATAGAGATAGTTTTAAGGATTAATTTATAAATTAAAAAGATCTTAGACTGAACTCTTATATTCTGCTAAGTTGAAGCATTAAGCTCAACAGGTATGAACTGCGCTTTCCAGTTGTTCACTCCAGCGTAGGCAGTGTTGAACCCTTTTTTCAATTATATCTTTATCACTCGCAGACATTCAGAGGCAGACTAGCAGAAAAGAGATAAAGTCGGTAAGACATTTTCAGAGGTTTATACTATGAAAGCACTCCTAACTACTATAATCTTCCTCGATATTACAACAAGATCCTGGAGCATAGAATGTCTGAACACGAAGGACGCCATTCTAGGAAAAGAGGAAACAAGATGACAACATATATTAAACAGACAGTGAGATAAAAGGATTAATTTAGGATAGTCATTTGTGGACTAAGGAAAGTACTCATTCACACTCCTGCTCCTCAAGTCAATGAAACTTGAAGACCGCCTTCTTAGATACAAAAGGCATCTGCTTCGAAATTACCAGCTTATGATTAACTCTTGGTGAGACGTTAATAGATCCTACACCAGTTGATTAGTCGTGGACGAACCATAGCCATTGATCATGCCGCTCCATGTTCCGAAGTTGTTTAGGTATCCATAAGTGTCCTTCCCAATCCCACCATCAGAGCAGCCCTGGTCTTGCCATTCAAGTGATAACAGCTTGGGATTAGGTTTCACATCCACATCATTTCCTTGATCATATGGAAGCATCAGCCTTTGACAGGGTTCCATCATACCGCCACCATTGGCATCAATTGAAGAGATGCCAAGTGGAGAGCAAAGGCTGTGGAAATTTGGTGGTAACCCATGATTACTCATTATATGATCTCCAAACCCAGCCATGCCTATCTCACCATTCCCAATGAAATCGTAGTTCCTTGAGCTACCCGCTATAGTTTCTAACTTACTTTCCATAAAATCAATGGGCCTAGGTTCGAGCAAGCCAAGGCTATACTTGCTTTCCATGAAGTTAGGGTTTGTCAATGTTCCTTGGGCGCCAAGAATGCTATTGAGGTGTGAAAGTTGCTGCATCTCAGGAAAGGAGAGGCGAAGATCAGTGGGATTATGGTGATGAGACGATGATGCTGAACCTGGGTTTTGGTTAACCGATTGATCATTCGACTTTTTGCTTACTTTCTTATTCTTTCTACAGCCACCACCAACAGGAATGTTCCTTAGAGTGCCTCCTTTGGTCCAGTACCTCCTGCAAGTCTTGCAGAAGTACCTCGGTTGAGATAGGCTGTAGTTGTTGTAGTAGCAAAACTTGGTGTGTGTAGAGTCACACCTTGGACACTTGAGAGCTTGGTCGTGTGGAGGCCTTAGCCTCCTCTCTATTAAAGGCCTGGAGCATGTGAGCATTTCTCCAGACGGTGAAGAAGAATTCATCCCAGACTCATCATGAATCGTGTCCTGCCACATGCAAAAGCCAAAGTGTAAATATCAGAAATATCACTGGACCTTCCTTTGTCCTTCTGACCTTCCGGATATTGACAAGAATGCTATAAGGCTAGTGCCCAAAATGATAAAAAGACTCCACAAACCAAAACTCAGCATTAACAGATGTTGCTCGTCCGATTAACGCTTTCAAGCCTAAACTAAACAGACACTTCACTCCCTTGGTCACCATTTTTGTTTCCTATGGTAAAATTGGTGTATTCTCAAAAGCAGGATGCATCACATTACAAAGCGTATGAATTTATCAGAAAGATGACATACCTGAAGCCAATCCGCAGAGTCCATGCAAACTTGCAGTGATGTAAGACTCATTACTGATCCAACGGAATAGAAAACGCGCAGACAAGGCACAGCAATGAACTATCCGAGGTAGTTTGCCACCAACCCCTGTCCTTTCCTTGAGGAACGAATGATCATTCCATATCGTTACCCATGCAGAAGAAAAAGAGACAGAGAAAGAGCACAAGTACTTGACTGAGATACTGGGTTTGTCGGGTTTGTGATATGCAGTGGGAAGACGGGGGAGGATGGCTTGGTAATAAGAAGAGTGAAAAAGGCAAGCGCTCTGACCCCATCATCGACTGAGCTTGTACTCGGATACGATGTAGCTACGGTCCATACACTGTCGGTGGGCTTAATCTTCGTGGGCCCCTTTCTTTGTCTGTCAAATTGTTGCGACAGGGGCCCCACTTTACCAATTAAATCTCAGAACTTGCAGATGAACGACCCTGATGTCGTGAAGGTCTAATGAGGTCGCACCACTGATAGCGGTTGAATTTGAAAGGCGACACGTCAGATTTAGCGGCGTAGTGGTCGTCAACCCTTGTGTGAGAACTGTGACGTGACGGAGAATGGATTTTGGCGTTTTCGATAAAGAACGCATACCGAAAGAGCACTCCACTGGCGGGACCCCACCAGTTGGGGCCACTCAATCTCCTCCCACAAGCAAAGGATCGATTCCCTCCTCATCTGCCTCTCACGTGACTCTCTTCCCTACACTTAGGTCCCGCAGATCTTAGCTACACACACAAGTGCAAATGACTAATTATAACATATAAATTTATATTTAATTTGATAATTTTAAAAATTAAAATTTAATTGGCAGCGTAAGGAACACACTCTAAACATGACAGGGGGCCCAATTCGAAAGGCACAAACTGAGTGTCAGGTGAATAAAGTGTTGTTCCTGGGAACAATAAACCTAAGAATGTTGCTGTCGTGTTAGATAGATTGGTGTTTGTTCTTGTGTTACCCTATCCCATGGATTCATCATTGTTGTCTGTTTCTTTTTAGGTCCAGAATAAGATGATCGTATCAATGATTAGAGAATAAAGATCTGTGTCTTTCAAAATTCCCACAACGTAACACACAGAAAAACATCTTCTATCTTTTTTTTAATATCAGTTTGTCAATTTAAGAGCATTTATTGATAGTTTATAGCTTTTTAGGAGATTTTTAGTGATATTATGGTAATATTGCATAAAATAAAATGGGTTTGATAAAATTCCTGAAATTAATTATTAATATTTAAATTCAATTATTTACATCGTGCTAATATAAGAAAAATTCAAAACAATTATTTTACTATTTTCACACAAATTTAATAACAATCTCTCTATTGCTTATAGAAAATACGATGTATACTGAACCTTCCCGAACTTCATGTTTAGTCAAATTTATACATTAGTCATCTAGTCACTGTTGAAATATAAAGAGTGGGAGTTGTCTAATATTAGAAAAAGAGAGGAAAGTAAACTAACATATAAGTCTAGTGGGCTACTCCACCTATCACCAATTAGTGTTAGGATGGAACCTCACTTGGGCTTGTATGTGGTCTAACTTTCCTTCTCGTGTGGGCCCGTAGGCTCATTGTAAATTCTAATATGGTATCAGAGCGAGTTGTTCTTATGTTAGCCGTTAACATCTTAAAATGACAGATTATGTCATGTGTTAAACCCACACATGAGGGGGGGTGTATTGAAATATAAAGAGTGAGAGTTGTCCCATATTGGAGAAAGAGAGGAAAGTAAACTAACATAAGTCTAGTGGGCTACTCCACCTATTACCAATTAGTTTTAGGATGGAACCTCACTTGAGCTTGTATGTGGTCTAACTTTACTTCTCGTGTGAGCCCGCAGGCTCATTGTAAATTCTAACAGTCACGTCAATTTAGTTAAGATAAGGTTGATATTTTTCATCATTGCATGTTAGTGGATGTGAATGGAACTTTTGTAGGGTTTGCTTTTGACGACCTGCACTTAATGTAGACATAATTCAGGTAGATCTATAAAGCTTTTTTTGTGTCTCAGTCCCTTATTTCTCACAAACTGAGTGTGCATTTCAAATTCTGCTAGATGTTTTACTTCATCTAGACGAAACCTTATTGTAAAAGCAGTACTGGAGATTAGTTGATTTATTTGGTGGAGCAAGTCCTCCAAGAAGTTCTTAATTCAAGAGCTTGATAAAGGGAGTTCTAGCTCACTCAAAACTTTGAAGACGATAATTAACAAGAAGTGAGTATTATAAAATTGCAAATATATATAATTAATCCTTGTGATTCATGTCATGACTTTAATTAATTTAGTCTGAGACATGACTTAATTAATCACAGATCCAACACCAAATCTACTTCATACCGAAAATCTTGAGTCACAAGATAGGTTCCACCACCATATGTTTTTATACAAAGAGATTTGATTACTAAGTCGATGCTTTTGCGTCTGTTTTTGGCTCAAATGAAAGTACAAGAAAAGGTGGGTCGATCCATTTATAATATTCGAAAGCTATTTTTTTCTGCGAAGAACTCTGAAATCAATCATGCCACTCTTTCTCGAGCAAAGGGTAATGTGTGCAAACAAAACTAGAAATGTAGAATAAAAGAAGAAACACAAGGTCATAAATAAAATCTTGTCACAGGCCCAAACACCATAATTACAACTTACAACCATAACAAGGTCATTATTAATATGGTAGAGGCTGAGGGAGAATCGTCCATATAAGATCATATGCTTCCATTTCATGCAGAGAGGGGTTCAAATTTCAAACTAGGCAAAGAATCTATGCACACCGCTTGAGATGGTGTTGATCACCATGAGCATACTCTGATTGGTGGTCCTTAGTCATGATGATGGTCAAAGAGAGCAACACCTCGTAATGGGTGATGGGTCGTTATAGCTAGCTTCTTTTGGGGCCTAGCTATGCACTGCAGCACCCACCATGAGTTCTTTTTATAGCTTTAGTGGCACATGGAGGCCAATGATCTTTGTTCAGTTCTTGAGGGACCATAGGATTTGCCTAAAAAGGCTTTGGAATAGGATGCCACTGCCTGGCTCACGATCCAACGGCTGTCCTAGCTTGTTTATTTTACGACGGATTGTGGATTTAGATGATAACGGGGACAATGTAGCTGTCTTGTACATCTTGATATGTTCTCTTGCATGTGAAAGCTTACGTTTAAGTGACAAGGCTTAATAGATTTTCCTGTAACACCGGAAGCTGACTGTCCATGCAACACATGCCATTCTTACCATTACCCGGGAGCGTGAAAGGAACTCACGTTTTAAAATCCCCTAGGCTTTTATTTAAATAAATTTAACAATGTCCATTTAATTTTATTTCTGGTTTTTATTGTAATTTTTAATTTTGAAAATTAATAAAATATTATTTAATGTTAATGTTAATGTTGTTATATTTGCATTAGTGATAATAATCAAATATTATATAAAATTAAATATAAACTAATTGAGTAAATAATTTCATTTTCGTATCTGTATAATATTTAATGATAAATATTAGTGAAATATAAAATAAATAATTAAATAAGTACATTTTTATTTGGGCTAATATTTATTTGTTAACATTATTAAAATTAATTTTATTTTAATGTATTTTAAATTATACTTATTAAATAATTACTTAAAAATCAACTATAGTTAATTAAATAGTATATTTAATTGGTGATAAATCATATTATCACAAAAATATTAAAATTAAGAACAGAATTTAGAAATTTAAAGCAATACAATTTTTATTGAAAAAAAATAAAAACAAGAAAACAGAAAGGCCCTTGGTTGGTTGGTTATATAATAAGGAAACTAATCGGGCGTGCTGTACACAGGCATGGAATAACGCGTGGAAGTATAAGAGAAATAAGCATAAGTCTAGGAACTTGTCTTGTTGCGAAGCTGGGATGGGAATGGGATCACGTATAACACGCAATGCGCACATCTCCGACTTTGATGGCAAAGACAAGCTTGCTCTTATTTTCTATGCTCTACTACCTCTTCCCTTCCCAATTTCTTATGTCCGAATCTTTGTGGTCGGTCGACAGGATCTTGAAACTTAGAATTGTTAAATGTGTAATGGTAATAAATAATAAATGATAGACTCGAAATTTAATAAATATAAAGGTAAAAATGTTTCTTTATACATTTATATCTTATTTCAAAGTACAACAAAAACACGTTTATTATGAAAATCATTGGACTAATATAGGATAAGGGTTATAAAAGTAAGCAAATTCCGCGTGTTTTTATTAATGTTTTAAAAACCGGATCAAAAGTTAAATTAGTAAGATAAAAGGCAATACATGTACAAAGAATTCTATACATTTTATTGATAAAAATAAATCTTTTTGTTCCTTATTCATAGAATAATTGATCTTTCAAAACAAGTAATTACAAAATTTTATAATTACAAGAGTGATATTTTATGTTTATATTCAAACCACACGATGCTCACTTCTAACTTCTTTCACCTGTGTCTGAACACGTTAATAATGTTTTTTTTATAACTAACACGTTAATAATGTTCTTACATATAATATAGCCCTTATCTTTTCAGTTATTATTATCTATAATGTGGAAAAATGTTCTAGACAAGACAAATGCTAGGATAATGTTCCACCACGACATCCATTTTCGTTTCCACTGCCTTAACAATGTCGGCTTCCAAGATTTGTGTGTTGGTTATGCGTGATTTTGATTACGTACGTCTTCAAGAGTTATTCCAAATTGAACGGAAGAAAGAGAACCAAGTAATTTACGCATTAAAATTAATAATATAATATTTTAAGATGAAATGAAGTTTTTTGTTTTTCTTATATATAGTCCGACTTGAAATTGATCAGGAATACCGAGTTGTGTTGTTTATTGCTTAAAATAAAAAATATTCTCAATGCAATAGTAAGATAATATGCTTGCGAACTAATATCAAATCATTTGAAATGTCAAAATAGAAGTCTCTTTCTATCTTGATTTTTTGAATCCTTATCTTATGAGCTGACATTTGATGTCTGTATACTTAGTTACGATTATATGCAAGACAATGACTAGTGTTAAGCAAGAACAACGAGGAACATATGCAAGTCTACAAGCTATAGATATATTCTGTTGATCTATTGGGACTTCTCTTTCCTTAATGAGATGACATTTGATGTCTGCATACTTAGTTCGATTATATGCAAGACAATGACTAGTTAAGCTTAAGCAAGGACAACGAGGAACGTGCAAGTCTACAAGCTATAGATATATTCTTTTGATCTATTGAGACTTCTCTTTCCTTCTTGTTTTCCACATTTTCTTCAGTTTTTCACTCGTTTAAGTAATTGTTACCAAAGCATTGTCTTTAGATTATTTTTATTTTCAAAGGGAAAAAAGGATATGAGTACGTACCGTCCGGACCGGAGAACAATATGATAATATATTTTGTATTAGTTCTAGTACTTGTCGGTACCAAAATACTAGTAAAATATCTAAATAAATTAAGAAAAGTTTATATACTTAGGGACTAAATTAAAAAACTACTAAACCTTTACTCTAATTAGATTGCATAACATGCTTTTGCTGCCTACCCTTAGTATGCCTCTCCCTCCTCTCCTCACCCACCTTTGCTCCTTACCCTGTGCTGCAACCTACTCTTTTGAGCTTCACTATCATCGTCCTTCTCTTCTCCTCCTACCATCACTGCTCGCCACTCATCACGCCTGTCGTGCAGTCATGTTGTCTTGCTTTTCCTTTTGGAGTCTCGAACCTCTCATCATCCACCGTCCAATGTTAATGCCATTGCAGGCCCCTCCAATCAAGGTATTTGGATGTTTTGGCTCTCAATTTTGTGTATCTCTAGTTGGAAAAAGAAGGGCCTAAGTATGAAAGGCAGTTTATAATTAATTGACTTATGTAATTATACAAAATGGATTCAATTACAAACCATTTATATATTATAAAAAATTATGATTATTAGATGTCAAAGTGTAGTAGTCAAAGGATTTTTTTATGTTTGGGTTAAAAATATACCAAGAAGATACCACTCAAACTTAAAGGTAAATTCTATCATTTAGCAATTAGATCAACTATGCTCTATAAAGCATAATATTGGCCCATCAAATAGGTCTATAGTCATAAGTTGATGGTGGTGGAGATGGGGATGCTCTATTAGATGTACAACGTTAATTGAAGAGTTAAATTAGGAATGCAAAAGTAAGAGACAAATTAAAGATAACTAATATTGGTGAAAAGGAATTGCCCTGATGAAAAATTAAGATAAGGTCAAGAATGCAAAGGTAAGAGACAAATTAAAGATCGTTAATATTAGTGAAAAGGAATTGCCCTAATGAAAAACTAAGAGAGACAAAGCAGAGATAGTTAAGATATATTAGGAGGAGACTTCGTGACGTTCCAGTGAAAAGATGCGAGAATATTGTAAATGAGAATTGCAAGTGAAAAATAGAAAAGCTTAAGAAGAACTATAGAGAGGTGATCAAGAATGATTTGGCTAGCTTTGAACTTATCGAAGACATAACCCTTAATAGAAAACTATAATGTACTAGGATACGAGTAAAGGATCTCAGGTAGAGAGATCCTTCTCTTTTTCATAGATCTTTTGAACGTTTTTTTTGTTCTTGTGTCTTGTATTTAGCCTAAACTTTTAATAAGTAGTATTTTCCTGTTAGTTATTTAGCCTAAATATTTCCTTAGCCTAAACATTATCTTATAATGACTTGTTTGTTTTTACTTATTTACTTGTCTTCTTTTTTGTTTGTATATTTATTTACTTACTTTATCTTTTAATTTTATTCGTTACCTTGATATATATTTATTGTATTACTTATTTTTATATTTTTATTTGTATATTTTTATTTATCTTATTATTATTATTATTATTCTCGTTGTTGTTGTTGTTATTGTTGTTGTCATCATCATCATCATTGTAATTTAATTTTATATAGATATATTAGTTATATATTTATTTTGTGTGTGTGTATGTATATATATGTATATGTATATGTATATATATATATATTATATCTATTTA
>JANKOD010000007.1:17483648-17495366 GCA_026284645.1 Erythroxylum acuminatum | reverse complement strand
ATAACCTAGATACGATCATAGGTAAATTGAATAATAGCATTAAGAATCAAGAACCAATGACAAGTGATAAACATGTATGACATGCAATCAATCAAGCGAATATCTTTTTAGAATTTTCCGACTCTAACGTAGAGAGGTTAATCCTAATTGCTACTTATGATTAATGAAACTGAACGTCATATTCGTTAATCTAGCGGTTGAATCAATTAATCTCTAGTAGCGCTCCTAGAAACCAACAAATCTAATTAAAAAGACAGATTCGAAAATATCCAATGTTCATCAACAACATGAAAAATATCCAGAAAATCTCACCATAATAACTTGTAACATGGATCCCTTAACCAAGATAAGAAAATTAACTACTCATACTTGAATTGAAATCAAAAGAAATAACAAATCCATATGTCTCCATGCTTGGTCTTTAACAAAAGAAACGAAAATAACAATATGAAATCTGCAGAAAACTTGAAATAATAGAACAAGAAGTTGCGGTAGTCTACTCTTTAACCTAAATCTACGAGAATACTACTTGATACGTGCAGAAGAGTGAATCAGAAAACCCAGAAAACTGAAGTTGTAGCAGCCAAGAAAGAAAACACCTAACCTACCCTAATCCTAAGCTACGATTGATTCCTAGAGAAGAAGATGTGATGATCCTTTTCCCAACCCTAAACCCATATACATATGTGCGGCAATCACATTAGCTCCCTCCTTGAATTGAATCTCTCCATTATCTTGATTTGATTTCGTCTAGATTAGGTGGTGTTTCAATTTTGGTGAAAGATGTCTTGAAAAGAAGTCCAAAAGATCTTGGGCGATTGTGTTTCAATTTGGAACAACTTCTGAAAATTTTGCAGATTTAGGATTTTGACCTTAGGCGTGCCCACGCCTAATCTTTGAATTTCGACCAATCTGGAAATTTCGGATTTCTTACCATATTTTTCTTCTTTTTGATCCTTTTTCGTCTTTTTGGTACTGAAAGCCATCTGTGAACATTTAACAAACAATATCATCAATTTTTAGATACCAAGTTCACAAATCAACCAACATTAAGTCCAAAATATATGTATTTTAAATGACTTAACACAAGTTTCATATGATTCATAATTAAAAGGATACATATATCCTTGTATGTAACTTTATGATTCTCGTCATGTTAATTTAACGAACATAGAATAAAATGATAGTCTCAGTTATTCAACTTTGTATTCTTACAACTTAAGTTAAGCACAAGTCTCCTTTGATCCAATATATACAAACTATTTGTATAAACTTAGATAAACTACTTTTACTCAACAATCTATTTATTATCATGCCTTGAACATTTTAATAATGTTGAATACAAATTCAGTACCAAATACTCATAAGCATGAACTAGAAATACATACGATCTTGATCATATCTCGTCTAGTCAAGAAAATTCATGCAATTATATTTGTTCTAATGACAACTACTTTCATATTATATCAAATGCCTTTAATTTCAGTCCATATTTATATTTTAGTAGGCTAAATTAAATGAATCAATTTCATTAAGGTACTATACATTTCAGTTCTACTTTATACAACTATTATTATTACGTTATCTAGGTGTTTATATACATCTTACATTATGCTATTGAAGTTTATGAGATATTACTTAACATAAAATGTCATTACATTATGTCATTGATATGATTTTGACATTTCTAAAATTTTGTCACTAAATCCTTAACAGGGATTAAAGCAAAATTATATAATGAACATACAATTTTTTAATCTTATATTGAGAACTGTTCTCAAACTTAACCTATGTCAAAGAAATTTGGTTCATTGATTTAGTATCAACTATTCTAAACAAGGTAAATTCTATATAAATGTAAGAAAAGAAAATAATTGATTATGGCCAAAAGAGCAATTTGAACCCTAACACTTATGCCAAAATATAAGTTGAACCTTAACGTTTGGATGTGTTCAAACTAAATTTCAACATTTATAAAATATTCAAAATAGACTTTTAGTGAATAGAAAGCCTAATAGGGATTAACTTTACATTAGTTAAATGTCACGTCAAAGTTGATGTGATATTTTATAAGTTTTTTATCTTAAAATGCGCACACTTGCAACATGACAGTAAGACCTGCTGCCTAATGTAAAATAATAGGCCCCATTACCACATGGCAATAGGGCCCATATGTTGGTTAATTTATAAAATCTAAATGCTTAATTAAATTAATTAATTGATTATTTAGTTAATTAAGTATTATTAACTATAATTAACCCAATTAACAGAGTAAAGAACAAACACCATCGTTTTTAAAAATTAATCAGCATATTGGGTCTTATAGTCACATGGCAATAGGCCGGTTGTTTTTCATTTCAGATAGTAGATACCACTGTCACATAGTAAGTGAGACCCACTTTTAAGATTAAAAATAAATAAACATCGCGTCAACTTTGACGTGGCATTTAATTGACAAAGAGTTTTCTTCGCAAGCTTTTTGTCCACTTATGATCTAATTTGAACATTTTATAAATATTGAGATTCATTTTGAATGTTGTGTTAAAGTTTTACTTGTATTATGATTCAAATAGCTCTTTTGGTCTATAGTTCAATTATGGTCAACAATATCTTCTTGATGTCTTCAAATCTCAACTTCTCTTCCTCTTCATTCTACTTTCTTCTTCTTCTTTTCTTCCATGGAAATCCAAACCCTAACTTCTCCAACATACAATCACAATCATCACTCAAGGCATACAAACTAACAGCCTCATCAATCTCTTGCATCAAATCTTCTGCTATTTCAAACAACTTTGCGTCCATTCTCATATTTAAAACCTACACAACAACCCACCAATCTACATCGTAAAGGATGTTCTGCTTACAACCTATCCATCTCAAAATTTCCCCATTGTTTGTCTAAGTGGAAGCAAAAAATATACTATTATGGACATTTTAGCAGCCAAAACTTTAGTAAAATCCTCAACACAAACAGTGGCTCAGTAACTTGCTTGGTAAGAACAAGTTGATCTAAAAAAAGGAAGCAACATGCTAGCACTCCAAAGTAATTTTGTCGATAATGGAGAAGAGAGTAAGTTTTGATTATTCAACGTTAAGCATGAAATTCAAAGTAAGTGAGAAAAGTGGTATAGTACTAAATCAACTCCTTCACCAAATCCATATAGTTTACATATGCCATGGCACATTTTCACTTAAAAATTTTGGAGGGAGTGCAACATTAATTGTATAGGCTGACCCTTATTCAACTCTTTATTCCCCCTATGTGAAATTTATTTTACTTTGAAATTTGTCTCAATAGCCGCACAAAAGAGAGGGGGACACTAGGGGGAGGAAGGTGTGTGATACTACTTCAGCAAGATGTTCTTCAAAACCTGCAAAATCAATCCATGAAACGTCACAACAATTTAAAGTTCAAAATGAACAAAAATTTACACAAGGTGAGGGTATAATGAAAAATATAAAGTTCCACCAAGATATGAATCAAAAAGTAGACTTCATAATTTCTTTCCACTTTGAATTCTCATAAATGCCTAAAGTTTGCCTTATCTTATCTTCTAAGATTTTACACAGTCGAAGAATCTAAAATTATAAATCCAAAATAGGAAATAAGGTTTATGAATACAACTGAGAAGTGAAAAGCAAAAATGGTAAGTAGAGAATTTGAAGACAGAGAAAAAAATCTTATTATCTTTAAATTTTTATGTCTCATTTTCCAATATAAGAGTTCCCCCAGAAAAATGGGAGACGTAACGAATTATGAAATATTAAAGTTTTTTTAGTATGATGAAACGATTGAGTTTAAAGTAAATTATGGTGAAAATATTAGCATCTAACTAACCCTTTTGTTAATTTGTAAACTAATAAATTTTCAAAAAAAAAATTAGTAGTAAATGGAACACATTAAACTTAACTAAAATTTATAGAACTAAATAACTAATAAAGCTTCTAAAAATAACCACTAGTTGATTTTAAAATCTATGTCATACTCATAATTACCATTATTCACATTAAATAATATTTAAAATATTTAGAAATAAAATATTAATAATATAATCGTTTACCTATGTATGTAGACAATTTTGAATTAAGAGATTCATTACATGGAGATTAATACTTGTATAAGAATAATATTTGTTTAATAAATTATGTGATTAAAGTCGGTATATATTCAGAGCAATTTACGCGCAAATTTGATTTCCAATAGAAAAACAAATTATATTAAAAAAACAATGCTAAAATGTTACATGCCTACAGCTCCTAATTGAAAAGCACTTATAAAGGCGCTACATGTCTACAACAGTACAACTCCTACTAACTCTTATGCTTACAACAGCACGATGAAAATTACAAATTTTGGAGAATGTGGACATATTACTGCAGTGGATAAGGTAAGATCATGTCGAATGCTAGATTTACTTAAAGAGTTGGAGTTTAATTAGGAAACTTTTTTCCATTGTGGGGTTTGAATTTGTTTTAGATAGACATCTTTGTAAGATAGGATTAGATTAGGTTTTGAGTAGAAAAACAATAAAAAGGGGACATTCTCCACCTCTTCAAGATCATCAATCATTTTCTTTTTCCTTTTCTCTCAATATTTCATATTTCTTCTATTTTTGGTATTGAAACTAAAACCATGCGTAGCTAAACTCAATTATTTTGATTTAAGGGGATTCAAAACTCTAGTTGTAATCTTGTGAGGTTTTATTCTAAACTTTTATTCATGTTTTAATTCAAGTATTTTTTTAGTTTGAGTTCTTATATTTCATGAATAATTAATATTGATTGATCTCATAAATTAATTTAATGTTGATTATTCCATAGTTATCTGTGAGCTCAATGATCCGTAATTGTTATGAAGGATTAAAACAAGTAGCAAATAGGTTATTTATAAATTTGCATATTTAACTTGTGATAAATAAGAAAACTAAGTTTAATAATTGCGGCTATCTCGATTATTTAATTTAGGTTTAGTCTTTTTCACTAAGCTTATTGCTATCATTTAATTGATATGGAATGCTATCATACCCAGTCAATTGATGGTAAGTTTTGGTTTAGATATTGTGTTTGAACCAATTAATTTAGGAAAATTTGAGACTTATTATAGTTATCCTGATATTTTTGGACTAACTGCTTGAATTGTGATACTTATTCTTTTTAGATCAATGATCAATTTTATAATTAAATAATATCTTTCCCTTGAATCAAGTTAAGTACTCTTGAATTTCTCACATTTAGATTCAGTTGATTTAATTTGATTTCTTGTTAATTTTAGTTTATTAGTAATTAATCAAACCCCCTCTTTATTTTATTATTTGAAATTAAGAAACTAGTGTTTAGTTCTCTTAGGATTCAATTTGGCTCCATGACTACTATAAGAAGTTAGAGAATCGGAATTAATTTTGAGAGATTCAATAACTCAACCAAAATTTGGCACCATTGCCAAGAAACTATTTTAGTTTCTTAGTTTATTTGTGTTATTTTACTGTTTACTGCTAACCTTTTTTCTTGTATGACTTGTACTTCTTAGCCAGGTGAATTGCAATATAATCCAAAAGTTAAGAAGATAATGCATCTTTTA
Source organism: Erythroxylum acuminatum (assembly GCA_026284645.1). NCBI lineage: Eukaryota > Viridiplantae > Streptophyta > Magnoliopsida > Malpighiales > Erythroxylaceae > Erythroxylum > Erythroxylum acuminatum. Next base: position 17,489,788 of record JANKOD010000007.1, on the reverse strand, counting down.
AGAAAAGAGACTAAGTAAGGAAGCGATCATTCACCTTCAGAAGTGAAAGGTGAAATAGATCTAACAATTGGTGAAGACTTTAATTTTAGAGAAGAAATTAGATCGCTTAATTAGCCACCTCTGTTAGTAAATTGGAGTGCAAATATTAGGAAAATTACGTTCCCAAATGGTGGTAAATCCTAAGGAGAATGTTAGTGCAATGACTTTGAGAAGTAGTAAGGAAATAAAATCTAGATCTTCCTTACTAATGGAGGTAGGAAAGAATGATGAAGGAGAAAAGAAAGATGAACTTCTAACTCAAAAATCAATAAAGGTAAAAGATTATTTATCTTCATCGATATCAATTAATGCACATGTATCTCCTTTTCCTAGCAGGTTGGCTAGATCAAAAGCAAAAGAACATAAAAGAAAGGTTGTAGAAACCTTCAGAAAGGTGGAAATCAATATACCACTTTTAGAAGTCATCAAGCAAGTTTCAAAATATGCAAAGTTCTTGAAAGAACTGTGCACAAATAAAAGGAAGTTGAAGGACAAGAAGAGAATCATTTTGGGTAAGAATGTATCAGCTATGATAAAGAGAAAATTACTAAAAAAATGTAAAGATCCAGGTATGTTTATGCTACCATGTGTTATTGGTGATAAGAAAATCATGTCACGCTAACTTAGGTGCATCTATTAATGTCATACCATACTCAATTTATTGAGCTTTAACTCTAATTTTTTTGTACGAAACTAACGTGATTATTCAACCAGCTGATCATTATTATATGTATCTTATTGGTATTATTGAGGATGTTTTAGTTCAAGTTAACAGTTTGGTATTTCCACTTAATATTTACATCTTGAAAATGGATGGAGATAGTATTGAACATTCAGCTGTGATTGTGTTGGGAAGGCTATTTATGAAGACGGCCAAGGCAAAAATAGATGTAGATAAGGGTACTCTTTTTGTTGAGTTTAATGGAGAAAGTTCAATATTTTTGAAGCAGCGAAGTACCCTAATGATTTTCAATCAATTTATCATATAAATACTATAGATTCATTTATGCCGGACATGTTTTAAGAAGAAAGTGTTGCAAATAAGTTGGAGTGTAAGGCTACATTGGGAGTGAACAAGTAAGTTAATGAAACTTGTGAAGTTGTAGAATTATTAGCAATGATAATAGATTTGGAAACTTTAAATGTTAAACTTACTATAACTCACAAGAAAATGCTACCTTCTATTTTGCAGGCCCAAAGATAAAATTTAAAGCCTTACCTAATCACCTAAAATATGTCTATTTGGGTGAAGGAGAGTTATTACCTATGCTCATCTAAAAATGGTTGACTATAAGGTAAGAGGAAGTGCTAGTGGCATTACTTAAGGAGTATAAAATTGCAATTACGTAGAAGTTTGGGAAGAAAAAGCCTCATTAAGTATAGCGATGTTAAACAATTGCACTTTTTAGGAGGTAACCCAAAATATACTAGTTTTTATTAGTTTTTTAGTTATATATTGTTTTCATTTGCTTGTTTTTGAGAAATTAGTTTATTGGCTTAATGGAGAAATAGGCCTTAAAATTCTAGAATACAAAATTTCATAAGGTGTGATCACGCCTTGTGTAGTTTAATTGTCAGGATCAAAGACTCAAAATTCCATAATACTAAATCTCATAAGGTGTGATCATGCCTTATGCGATTTAGTTTTCTAGAATGGAACCCCTGAAATTCTAGAATACTAATATTCATAAGGCGTGATCACACCTTATATATGTTAGTAATCTGTTTGATTTTAAAAAAAACATAGATTTTTTATTAAAAAATACAATTGAATAAAACAATTTTTAAAAAATAAAATTTCATTTTTAATTAAAAAAAACTAATGTGTTATGTTTCTTCTTCAACATCCAGCCCAAGGTTTGTCTCCCAGCAATTATAAATGCCCCATCCAACCGCTAGATGCAGCTCTAACCACCAACATCTATTAGGATTATATTTATGTGCTATTTATTTGTCCTTCCTTTTTATTAATTACTTTTAGTTGCTTTAATTTCATTTTAATTTTATATATTATTACGTCATTTTCATTATTTTTCGGTAGTTTTCTATTTACCCTTCAAAAATGTGTTTGAGTAGCCAAAGGATGAGATAGATTAAGAAACAAAAGAGACAATTCCGTTATGTTTCACGTGATGCCTCCATGTCTACCGACACCATAGTTTATCTCATGTCTACCGAAACCATAGTTTATCTCATTTCAGATGCCCATAACTCAGGTAGTCTTCTACTCTATGCGTTATTTTTGTTGACTATTTTTATGACATGTGAGCATCTTGTGCATACATTGGGGACAATGTATGATTTAGGTGTGGCAGAGCAAGTGTTTATATTATGATGAACTTTGTAATTTTTGCTTAGACTCATGATACTATAATTCATATATTGATTATTCCTCATAATAGCCTCATAATTTTCTTATGGTTGTTTATAAATAGTCCTTCATTTTCTGTTTAAGAAAAAAATGCATGAGAGAGACAAGCATGATTAGTATTTTCAATAAATTATTTTAAGTATCTCATTAATTTCGTTAAATGAAAGTGTGCAAGACTTGATGCATTTTGACACCTACGAGAGCTTTAAGTCTAAAGAACATTCATCACATTTGTGCTTATACATATTTTTTGTTGAGTGTTATCGTACATAACTTGCTTTTGATTACATGTTGAGACCACATTTTTAATGAATCTGTGTACAAAGATTATAAGGGCACTTAGCATAACTATTTATGACCTAAACTAGCCCACCTTACATTTTATCCCTATAAAACCAATTTGTGCCTTACCCTTTCTTTTCTTGCATAATAAACTTGTTACAAGCCACTTTTACCCTTTTTGTTGTTGATATCCTTAATGATTTTGAACCCCTAAATTGAAGGATTGTTAAAAGCTTATTTGTATAGGATTTTGACTATTTCCATAAAAAGTAAATTAGTTGATTAAAGTTGCATTATTTTCATTTTTTGTTTTTTATAGATTGGGGAGAAGTAAAAAAAAAAGAGGATCTCCTCATTGATTTTCTTCTTAAAAAAAAGAAAAAGACGAAGAAGAAAAGAAAAAAAAAGAGAAAGGTGATTGAAAACAATGTTATTTGAATTAAGTGAGTTTTTGATTGATTTAAGTTGAAACTTGTGTAGGTAAGTTTGAATGATTTCCTTCAATTTATTTCACAAAAAAACTTCCTTTTTTCATACCTTAACTAAGCCAAGTTACAACCCTTATAAAGTCCCTTTGATTTATGCATTAAGTTCATTTTTATTAAGTGATAGAGATATAATTCTTAAGCAAGCTTATGGAAATAATCCGCTATACTTTGATTTGAGAGCTTAATGAACCCTAAACACTTTGAGTATATAGAGTGAAATCCATGAGAGGGTGTCAAGTCTTGTTTCAATTTATTTTGATGGAATTAATGAGATACTATGTTTAAATTTTAACAATGTGTCCTATGAGTGCTTATTCTCTCGATATTTCATCTTTCTTCTATTTTTGGTGTTGGAACTAAACTTATTTGTAGCTAAACTCAATTATTCTGATTTAAGGGGATTCAAAAGTCTATTTGTAACCTTGTGGGGTTTTGTTTTAAACTTTTATTCATGTTTTAATTCAAGCATTTATTCTTTTGAGTTCTTATATTTCATGAATAATTAATATTGATTTATCTAATAAATTAATTTAATGTTGATTATTCTATAGCTATCCATAAGTTCAATTATCCGTAATTATCATGAAGGATTGGTATAAGTAGCAAATAGGTTAGTTATGAATTTGCATATTTAACTTCTGATAAACAAGAAAACTAAGTTAAATAATTGCAGTTATCTGGATTATTTAATTTAGGGTTTAGTCTTTTTCGCTAAGCTTATTGCTATCATTTAATTGATATGGAATGTTATCATACTTAATCAATCGATGGTAAGTTTTAGTTTAGATGTTAGGTTTGAACCAATTAATTTGGGAAAATTTTAGACTTATTATGGCTATCCTAATAGGTTTCGGACTTACTAATTTAATTGTAACACTTATTCTTTTTAGACCAATGATTAATATTACAATTAGATGAGAGTTTTCTTTTGAATTGAGTTATGTACTCTTGAATTTTTCACTTTTATATTCAGTTGATTAAATTTGATTTCTTGTTAATTTTAGTTAATTAGTAATTAATTGAAAACCCTCACTTTAATTTATTGTTTGAAATTAATAAACTAGTATTTAGTTCTCTTATGATTCAACCTAGTTTAACGACTACTATAAGAACTTAGAGAATCAGAATTAATTTTGAGGGCTTTGACAATGCGACCAATAATCAACTAGTTGGTTGTAGTTTAATGACATAACTATTTAAAGATATTCTTTATCTTATACATATTTATATGTATTTAATAAAGTTCATAGAGTAAATATATATTGCAAACGAGATTATGATGAGATTATAATTATGATATTCATATTGCATTTCCGTATTATCCTTAAATTGTTCTTAGTCATTGTTTTATTGAGACTGGACATTAATAAAACGTAAAAAGACTTGTAATTGTTATGTTTCATCCTTATAGAAGAAATAGTCGATCTTATAGATTAAAGTATACAGATACTAAAATAAACATGTGAGTGCTTGTTAGAGAAAAAGTTCACTAAATTGACCTTATATAAGAAATCCATTTAGAAAACTACTTGCATGTCTATGAAAAATCTTATTGTGATGATTGTATAAGTTATCATTAAATTGAAATTTCTAAAATTATCTTATATAGGAATTGTTGTGTTTTGATACTACTTATGACTTATTATAGCCAAAGGTAGCTTAATTGGTAATCATTAGATATAACATGAATTATATGAAGGTAGTTGAGTAATCAATATATGATTCATCATCTTAAAGTAATTAGAAAGAATGTTTCATTGTTTTCAATTAGTTTTGATTTGGGAAATCCTTAACTAAGGTAAAATGATACTTTGTAAATAGTTTACAAATGTCATTAATTGAATCAACTACTAATGGTGAAAAATTAACATGATTAGACTCAAATATAATAAATATTATTTTCATGTGCATTGTTTAATCAGAACATTGTATGATGAAATGATTAAATTATACAGAAAATTCATAAAATGAAAGGTTAGTCAAAAACCACTTTGACATTCTCAAATATTTAGGTGGTTATGATATGTTGCTCCCAATCTTGTTTTATGGATATGAATTGTTTAATTAGCGAACTAAAGATAAATTAAAGAAGTTTAATTTATCTAATCATAATTATGATTTAGGGTTATAATTTATGTACATTGTCAACATATTTAGGAACTTGATGAGTCATACACAAAGAATGAGTTGAACAGAGAAAATATAATTTAATCAAGATGGACTTAATTGTAAAGTTTGAAAAATATTATAATTAAATATAAGATATTTAATAAATAAGGATCAATATGAGATATTAAATCTTATTTGGACATGATTGGTATTAATTAGTATTATATATGTAATTCTCATTAAAGTTTAATCAAATTTAAAATTTTAATTTCAATTAAATTATTAAAATATCTAAAACTTATTATAAATATTCTAACAATGCTAGCACTATTTTCCTAATTATCTTCGTAATAGATGCAGAGTTCCCTTAACTCGTTCTGTGAATATTATTAGAGGTCGGACACTTGTATAATTACGGTAGTTGAAATGAGATAATTTCATAAACAATTCAAGGAAACGACATTAAAAGGGGTCAAGCTTCTGAATAAATAAGAAATTGCAATTGATATTTTATTATAATATATGTATTAATCATTTTAAAGAATTTAAGAGCTTTTAGGTTTCGAAAAATTGTTTAAAAAATTTGTAATTATTTTAGGAGTCGTTTGATTCTACTTCTATTTTTCTGTTGTAGTTTTCAGTTTTCGTTTTCAGTTTTTCGTTTCTGTTTTTCTTTCAAATAAAAACATAAACCTGTTTAGTTATTAATGTTAATATAGTTGTTTTTATCACTGATAATAATTACATTTTAGATAAAACTTAAAAATATATTATTTTTAGTTAAATAAATTTATTTAATCTCTTATATAATATTTAGTAACAAATTATTAATAAAATTATGTTATTTTAAT
>JANKOD010000007.1:17467338-17483548 GCA_026284645.1 Erythroxylum acuminatum | reverse complement strand
GATAATTAATTTTAATTTATTAAATATATAAATATAATGTTGAATTAAATTATTCATAATTTTTATTAAAAATTAAAAATTAAATCATATATATTTAAATGAAAGTAAATCAGATTATGAAAAAAAAACAAAGACAGGAAACAAAAACCTACTTTTTATGATGTTAATAATTTTAAAAATTGGAAGAAACAAAAACCAAAAATAGAAACTAAAAATTTAAACAAACAAAATTTTCTACTGAATTTAAAAACAAAAATCAAAAATCAAAAATAAAAACGGGTTTCTAGAAATCATAAAAAATTGTACCTTGTGAAGACAGGTGATGACAGGTGGTCTGGGCCCGCTTCCTCTTCGTACGTACCTCTCTTATTAAACATGCAAAACACGTATCGATAAATACAATTCGGACACGTTCATGTTGGTTGCCAAAGTCCAAGATTGCTCAAGACAAAACGATCATCGTTACTGCCTGATACAGGCACGGATAGGCACGAGGAATGATTCCGAGGCCCCAGATTAAGATCCTTTTGTGTCTTTCTTTCTTTCTTTAATGTCTGTTCTACTGATTCTGGTTTTAAGTCTTTAATGAAGCTAGTCCGAAAGTAGTGAACTTTGTTCTTAATAAATGTATGTGTACGAAGGAATTCTTCATTTTACTCTTTTCACTCTAGATTCTCACGATATCTATGTAGTCCTTAGGGATAAAAATGACCATTGCTTTGCTTGAGGTTAAGACAAAACGATTATCGTTACCGTGTGATCCAGACAGGGATAGGTACTCGGAATGGTCCCAAAGTTTTGTTAATTTGTGTAAATTTTATCGTCTTATCTACGCTTTGAATCTCATTCACTTCAATTTTCTTATGCATTGGTTACTCCATCCAGAATTGCTCTTTGAGCGGTCATGTCCATAACTTGATAGCAAACTATCGCTGCAGTAAAGTTGTATGCACCAGTACTGAAACCAACATTTTGGATACATGATATATTAAGCTTTTAGAGTCAAGCTATGTTTCTTACATGAAGATTGGACCCATGAAAGGTGACTTTCAATGAAATTTGACCCCATGAAAATGATCTAATTACTGAGACTGTAACTGAAGTTGTACTAAAAGTGAAGATTTTCCTTTGAACAACAGGTACGCAGTACTTCATCATGAAAACAACTATGCGTAAAAATCGTTTTTGTTTGCTATATATATGGTTTGAAAGCGAGCTGTCTTCACCTTGGAAAGAGTTAAACATACAAGGCGAAGAGCTCCAAAATCACAACAGCCTTTAAATTTTTGGTTTTATGTAGGCTGTACATGTAAAGAACGGGTCCTGAATCTAAATTTAAGCACTCTTTTCTTGTTTTGCAGATTAGGGTGTGAAAAAGAAAAAGAGTAAACAAACAGAAGGTAAAACGGGATGATTTCTCTTTGATGGTGCTAGGGGACCCCTACGTGTCGACCGACTGTCTTCTCTTGTAGTCATCCAAAGATGAGAAGTAGGCTCATCAAATAAGAAATTGTCGGTGCTTAAATTCTGCAACAAGCAAACAGAATGATATAAAAATTAGCAAAGGAAAAACCTGTATATACCATTTTGTGATGATCCTAATCACACCAGTTGCATTCTTAACACAAGGATAATGATCTGGCTTAATTGTCTTCATGAATGTTACAAATCTCCCCTATCCTTCCTTCTTTTTTTATGTTTTTTGGCCTCCAGAGATGCTCATTAGGTCAAAAAGCACTAACATCATGGCAATATCAATTCATACGATTCTAGACGATGTTACTTCAACATTTAATATCTCTAAATTATCTAGTTGTCACACTATATTCAAATTACTATGAACAGATAAAAAAAAAGAGATTACGCCAAGAATTCTAACTGTAACTGACGCTTTACCTGTAATTTCATCTTAACGCAAATCCAAAGGTAAGGAGTAAAATTTGTTTGCACATGTGCATAAGTCCTATGCGAACCCGAATTTCGTATCCCAAAGATGCTTCACAGAGCATTTATGGTATCTTATTTTCTTGCCTTGAGCTAAGACAATAACTTGTGAAGTCCAAGATGACAGGAGTTGCAGATTCCTTCCTGAAATTGTGCAGGATTCGTAGAGAGGAAAAGGAAGAAAACAAATTTATACATTGCTAAAAGCAATGATGGGAAGATAATGGAAAGGTAAATATTTTCTCTCGGAAAGCCAGTCGCTCTCAACCCCGTGACATCAGAATACTGAAGGTCAAATGTGAAATTTTCACTCCAAAATTTTAACTAAATTTTATTATTATTTTTAATATCACTTTAAAATTATTAAAGTGTTAAAAAATAATGTTACAGACATTCATATTAGCACCTAAAGCAGAATAAAACATCCTTCATATGTTCGAATGTCACCGTTTGTCGCCAACCTGCCTAACTTCAACACTAAGCCTCCTAATTATATAGCAGTCTAATACCAATGAAGTATGATTTCATTACTTCCAACTAGTGCAATACCCGTAATTATTCCCGCAATTTTCGTCATCAATCCTCACAGCTGTATGACTTATGGTCGGGTTGGCCGTGCAGGGCCCAGACCCAGGTAAGATAACCCATGGGCCGATCGGTTCATCCTCCATAGAACAAGCTCGTATCCAACGACTAGGACGGGCCCAAGTCCGATTCGCGCTCTCCACAGCCCGGCAGCCTAAGGAAACTTCCCATGCAGAGTTAAAAGTCTACGTAAAGACCTAAACCTAGATATCACTCCATGTATATAAGGTATGATCTTAGGGTGATGGAGGTACGCACTCATAAACCTAGCTCTTTAGCTTTTACGGCAATCTCACCTTCACCAAAAATCTAACTTGATCGTCGGAGGGGCTAATCGGGACACCACCCCCGACGTGCCTTCCTTTGTTTTGCAGGTACATCCACGTTGAGTTCACTGCAGCGGATAATCGATTCATGGATCCAAACGGTAACACACAGCTCGGCCAAAATCTGGCAGAACCAGATATTATTAACAGCCACCCAATGACCCTCACTAGGGTTCGACTAGTATCTGCTGGTAACATTTACAGTATACAGTACATTAGGTCTATTACATAACATAACATATATGATTAATACTATAACTGAAGCATAAGGAATCAAACTTATGCGAGTCCTCTCATCTTGTATCTTTGGACACATTGATTTAGAGAGTGTAATCTCATGTACCATGGGAAGAAAACCTCTCTTGAATTGCTCTATGCTAAACTTTTTTAGCATCTTACTATGTAGGTAGATTGAGAAAGACCAAGCAACCTCTTAGATCTATCTCTATTGTTGGACCCCGAACTTTTCTTGAAAGTTAGAATTATTAAATGAAATTAAATGAGGAATTGGTATTGATTTATTCATGAGTAAACTTGTATGTTTGAGGTGACAGAATTATTGAACAAAACGATACTCTTTCATGATATGAGAAAATGAAAGTTGTGTATACTTAGAGGTGAGAAATAGTACATGGTCAAATATAACAGATAAGGAGTCAATGCATCTGTTTGGTGAAATTGAATAGTATATTGTGGTGTTTATCCCTGAATGTGATGAAGAGGTGAATTTATGATGATGGATTGTTTGAGAAAAAATAGGGGGACAAGTGGAACGACGAGATTAAAGTGTACAAGTAGAATTTCGTGAAAATCGAAATTCTTATGGTTTTAAGAAGATGAAATCGGAACCTATGTGGGTGCATGCTTATAATAAATTACATAAGCCATGTTTGTTTTCTTTAAATAAAAAAAATGAATGATTTAAATTGCATCATAAATGTTGCATCAATTATGCCATGAATGCATTGCAAAGTTGCTACATGTTGAATCTGTGAATTATGTGATGATTTTATTTCTATAAGTTTGAAATCACATATAACCCATCTTGTACCTAAACCATCTTTGCCATTTCATTTCAAATTCATGAATTCTCCTTTGTTTACACATAAATAATTGCCAACAATTTCTCATTTAACAGTCTTAGCTTCCAAGAAAGGTTCGGGGTCCAACATCTTACTTCATGAGAAAACTATAAAAATAAGTAATCAACTCGCTTATATTGTTCTCAAAATTCAAGAAATTAATTTGTCTAATAAATAGAGGTGTATTACTACTCGTTTTGGCAATACGGGTTAGAAACTTTCTCTTAAATAGATACCGAAAAAGGAATGTCCTGGAGCAAAATCGTTTAGCATAATATTCTTCCTCCATAGTTATCTTTTCTTCTATAGCTTATTGTTAGAAATCGACTTAATTCAGCTGATAGATTTTCTTACCTTGACATCAACAGAAACTGCACTCTATGTTCTACTTAAGATGAATATAGAAATCATCTATTTTCATATGTCGAGTTTATAAGTTTATTTGGGAATAAGGGAAGCTAAAGTGCTTACAGAATGGTTATGATAATTCTATTTCCAACATTATACATTGGCTAGTCATACAAGACTTTATTCCTGTGACGAACAAATTGATTTACTTACTAGATATGGGATTGTGTGTTCAAATAATCTGGAAAGAAAGGAATGCAAGAAAGTTTGAATCCAAATGTAAAACCGTAGATGCACCTATCATTGAAGCTATAAATGAGACTCGAGAAATTATTTTACTGAAGAACATTGTAACAAATAGTAGTTCCACTCTACTACGTTCATTGAATATATAGGCCATGAGCTATTTACATACTCTATGGTCTCTTTTATGTTTTAGGTGTATCCATTGTGCTACTTTATGTTGAGGTTTTGTCTCACGAACATCCTTTGAGGATGTAAACTTCTCTATTTATTAATTCATTCCTTCTTTCCTTTTAAAAAAAAAAGGACTATCCTTGTACCTACTAAGATAGTTAAAGCCTTACTTTTCAAAAAAGATTGTTAAAACCTTTTAATTAAACACCTATATTAAAGGAAATTCCATGAATAATATTATTCTAATTAAGTTTCTGAAATCATCCTAAATGAGATTATTCTACAAAATAATTGTCGTGCCTCAAATTTGACATCAATTGGAACGAAAAATTTTGAAGATTAACTCATCTTTTTTTGGCAGGGGAGGGGTTAAAGTTTTTTTTTTCCTTTTTCGCTCATTCTCCAACCTATAAGTGTTTATGGCCAGTGAGAAGCGAAGATATATGGTATACTATAGAGTGCATAAGTAATTCCTTTTTGAACAGCAATGAATGTTAATTAGATCCAAAAGAATGCAGAACATGACATGTATTCTGTACTTTAAAAAAAGGACAGGTATTCTATCAACGAAGCATCTAATACATAATGATAAACCAACTTGCTAGTCCGTGAGTCTTTAAAATACTATCATCGTTTATTTAAAGTTGTTTGCAACAGAATTCTTCACCTAATCTCAATGGGCAAATTCATGTATAATTGGGAGCAAACATTGAACTGGATCATTTTGCCATTCAAAAAAGAATATGCACAATGGTACAATTCTTAACGTTGCTTTTACTACAACCATTTATATACTATAGAAGGAAAGGAATATCATAATTTATACACACAAGGAGGAACAGAAATACCAGTTAGTAAATAGGACTATAAATTGGATCAGAACAACTATTGTTGCATAAAATGTCAAGCATACTCTTTCATCATATATGAAAAATAGATCACACTTATAAGTTGAAATCAATATCAATATGATTCTTCTTTTTGTACAGTTTTTAGTAACTATTTTTTGTAACTAATTGTAGGCTAACTACCCAATACTCACAGTAATGTTGTACTAGCTTCATATATAGTTAATGTAATTCATTAATTTTTCAAACAAAAAACAATAAACGCAACTACTTTGGATAAAATTATGTACCATTCCAAACTTAAAGGTGCCAACAATTCATTTTCTTTTTTGTATATAAGAAGTCTTCAAGAACTATTTAAGCTTTTCTTTTATAAGGCAGAGTTTAATGTTTACTACGGTACAACGTTGTTAGCCATTTCTATGTTTGAGAAGAAAATTTTGGAAGGGTTTTTCTTTTAATATCAATTTCATGTCTCAAAAGGATTGCATACTTAACTAAAATAACATATTATAAATGTAATATGTGATTTTAGTTGTTAGACCGATAGTTGACCTAACAATTAGTGAAATTTGTATTTTATATCAAACATATAATATCCTTGGAAGATGTGATAAGTAGAAAGATAAAACCAAAGAAGCAACTTATCAACGTACACATATATTCCCTTGGCATTCTTGGCTTAATTAAGTCCATCAGATCAACATTAACAAACATTTATCCACAGAAATTAAATATATACTCTTTTACAAATATATATTTTCATGATCATGTTTTAAAGGGAAAATTTTCTAATCAATATAATGAATTAGTAAATTACAAAGAAGCTAACTTTTAGGGACTATCTCCCTCTTTTAAAATCAATTAAGAATATAATTGCTTATTGGCAAAATCATTTACTCTTTTATACTAGAAAAGTGTAGCTCATCTCCTTAATTCTCTCTAATTTGTATATTGATTAGAATTTTCATTTAATTCTTCTTAATAAGATTATCAAAGAGGTAAAGAGAGTGGTTAAGAATTTATTATGGTTAGGATATGTTAAAAACTCTATTAGCGATAAAGTTAAGCGGTTTGACCAATGTTGTCTTAAGTAAGAAAGGGTTTAAGTTTGGTTTTTGTCAAGTTAATGAACTAAATATTATTTTCAAAAGAGTATAGGGGTTGTTTAGTGATGTATAGGTTATTTAGCATTAGCTTTTAAGGATTAAGAGTTAGTATAGAACATTTATGGTCAACTAGTGCAGATGTTGAGACAAAGAAATATGCTAAAAAAATTTCCTAAAAAATTGATAGGGGATGGTGAACATACATTGTTTTGTTTTGATTTTTAGTGCAATTTATACCTTTTTACTTAAGATTTGAACTGAATACTCTATGCACTCATATTCCTCTTAAAGCTAATTTGGAAGAAATCATTAATGAAGGAATATGGTTTCGTAACTCGAGGGACTTACCTATCACTAAAGCTAATCTAACAGGGAACAATTCTGATATCCCTTATTTAATTATTTAATTTGGCATAATTCAAACATCTTCACCAAAAGTCTTGCTTGGAGATTTATAGACCTTAATTTTATAAGTTAGATTAGGCCAATTTTGTTTAGGAAAAACTTTACTCCCAAGCCCCCTTTTATCTTATGGTTAGTAGAGCAGAGTCTCAGATCAATTATGTACGTTATGTTAGATTTTTCCTTAATCCATTCCCCATTAATTTTTCTAATGCTCCTTCTGAAAAACTCTTTATTCAAAATCTAATAAGAGATATTGAACATACATGGTTTTGTTTTTATTTTTAGTGCAATTTATACCTCTTTACTTAAGATTTGAACTGAATACTCTAAGCACTCATATTCCTCTTAAAACTAATGTGGAAGAAATCATTACTGAAGGAATATGATTCTGTAACTTAAGGAAATTATCTATCACTAAAGCTATTCTAACAAGCGACAATTCTGATATCCCTGATTTAACAATTTGATGTGGAATAATTCAAACATCTTTACCAAAAAGTCTTGCTTGAAGATTTATATACCTCAATTTCATAAGGTAGATTAGGCCAGTTTTGTTTAGGAAAAACTTTACTCCCAAATGTCCTTTTATTTGTTGGTTAGTATAGTAGCATTGATTAAGAAATAAAGATAGAATTAATATAGCCTCAGATCAATTATGTATGTTATGTTAGATTTTTCCTGAATCCATTCCCCACCAATTTTTCCAAGGCTCCTTCTGACAAACTCTTTAGTCTAAAATTCAACAGCTGCTCTATACTACTTAGTTGGTAAGGGATTGGAAAGATGTGATTGATTGGGATAGAAATATGAACTTCTTGATAGGGAAAGACTCCATCTTCCTAAAAATATCTTTCATCTACCATATTTACAACTTATAGAAGGAAAGGAACAAAAAATTATATAAAAGAGTAAGCTTGAAGAAATATGCCTTTATAAATAAGACCACTTGCTAGATTAAGGAAGTTTTTATAGCCTCCAAAATTTATAAGGAAGTAAGCAATCTGTTTAAAACTAGTTGGAGCTTGCCTTAGAACATTAGCACTATATAGTCATCTAATCACCTACAACTAGGTGTTAGACCTTTCATTATCTCTACTGTTAAGTCCATTTCTTCTCTTTAACCCTAGATTATATTTTAACTAGTGCTTATGTTTTGTTGTTTCTAAGACACTTTTATGACACTTCTTCTTAAGCCTCTTGCTTAGTTTCTATATCTTTATTTAATTTCTTTAAAATACATATTTATATAAAAAAATTTGCTTTATCTCATGTTCATTGACCAGAACTATCTAAACTATAGCTAAAGTTATAGTACTATTCCTAAATTCTTATAAGATATAAATGAAAACTATTTGGTCAAATTTATGGAACGTTACAAATAAAAAAATCTCATATATATCAACATCTCAATTATTGTTGTTATGTATTTTCTGTATATTTATAATTGATTTCCTCTAAAAAAAATTTAATGCTATCTAATGGAAACCCTCCATATTATTGTATTCTCCTAATTCCTCAACTCTCCCACTCATCCACTGAGAAAAAAAGGAAAAGACAACAATAGCAGTTCAAAAAAAATTAAAATTTTAATTTAGGCCTATAATAACATTTATGTGCATTTTTCAACCTAATGATTGTAATCTTCATTTAATTCTAACATTGAGATTTGAAATAATTTTAGTGGAAAGTGGAGAAATTTTAAAATTGGGATATCATTAAACCAAATTTTAGATTTGGCAACTACATCATATGCTTTTCCTAATTTTTCTTTTAGACATTAATATAAAAAGCACAAACTTTACTTCATTACCATCATCTCCAACTAGACATTGATTATGCAGAAAATAAATTTATCTAAGATAGGAAAATTTTCCTTTAAGACCTTGAATGGTAGCTATATGATTAAAGGAACATAATTTTCCTATTATTTATATGACATCATATATGCAATTTTAGATATTTCATATAAGATAATAATGTGCTATCCATCAACTTGAACTTGTCATCAAAATTATATATGTTAAGGTAGGAGGTGAAAACAAGGAAGCAACTAATTCAATGAATTTTAAGTATTTAATCTTATAACAAGTACTAAGAGAAAATGAAAGGAGCACGAGGTTTATTGTTGACTTCTGGTTTGGGATAGAGAGTTCTACTTATCCATAGCCCTTACTTTCCTTATCTTGGCTTTTACAAATTCTTTTTTGTTTGATATTAACCTCATCCTCTGTGTAGATGTCAAAGTAACATATATATGATCAAAAAATTCATCACTTTTTTCTTAATGAAATAATTGTTTTTAAAGACAAATTAATTAAGTAAATCTATCAGTTATTTCGCATACGTTTGAATTTAAAATAAATATAAAAATAATATCAATTCCATATGAAATATAAATATTGCTTTAATAATTTTGATTTTAGTTTTGTCTGCCCAAGTACTGTATGTTATCGAAGCATCTTTTTCTCACATTCATCAATAAAACATAGTTACATAAAACACATTAGAAATTTATTTAACCATTTAATCTTTTGTCTCTTATGTCTTCATTTTCTCTTTCCAAAACATATCTTATGATGTCGCTTAAATTATATATGCATATTTTGAAATAAAATAGAGACCAATAAGCTTAACTAAGAGCTTAGTTAGGTTTCTTTCATAGAAAGAATAAAGCATATCATATGTATCAAAAAAGCTTTTTTCTAACTATCAAACTTTACCTAATAGGTTAGTGAGAGAAGTTTTAACCTCTCTCTAACCCTTTGACCCCTTTTCTTTTCTAGCCTTCATATTTTCACAATCAGCCTTTATCGTATACACCTTTTCAAATTTTATTTCCTTTTTAGTCTCCTCATATTTTCCTTTATTTTCTTACTCATTGTCCCTTAATTAGTGTCTCTTAGACGAAAGATGTCATCCACCTTACTCCATTTTAACAACCCTTCCCATAGAGAGAATGCTGAGAAACTTACCTTTCTTCAAAAACCAAACCTTACTTCTAACCTTATCTTCCCTACTTTACCAAACTTGGATCCTAATGTGACCAAAATAGTTAATATCAAGGTAATTACTGAGACTACTAATAGTAAAATGGCTAGGAATAGGTGATTGAAGATCCACAAACTTCTTTAAATTGCACTACATTCCTAATGCTCAACCTATATACCTATCACTTCACTTAAGGAAATTCTTCAGATAGGAGAAAAGAACTGGCAAGTGGCTTTATTTCGATATTTTCTAGATAAATTTCTTTCCTTTTCATAAATTTAACATTAAGCAAACTCTAATTGGAAGCATCTTATTTTGAAAAATATCATAGTTAATAGGGAGGATTTCTTTGCTTTAAAATTCACATATGAGGACAAAGTGGAAAGAGAGATTAAGTAGGGCCCTTGGAACGTTTAGGAACAACTCTTAATTATTCAAAAATGGTGACCATGCCTCTTTTTAAATAAAGCTAGGTTGAATACCATACCTTATGGGTGAATTTTCATCGAGTTCCACTCAAGTACTAGACATTAAAATGGTTAAGCAACCTTACAAGCTCTAAGGTTGACCTTTAAGCATGGATGAAAACATAACTAACCTTAGGAGAGTTGGTTTTGTATGTGCTTGTATTATGGTTGAGCTTAATATGGATCTATTAGATTCAATTAAGATTACAATGCTAGACAAAGATGGAAGCTAGATCAATGACTCCATCAAAGTTTCCTAACTTTGGAGACCTATGAAGAAAGATTTTTTGCAAGTTTGGAAGCAAAAACTTAGAGGGGTCACACAAACCACTGGTTTAACTGCATCAAAAGTGTCTAGAAAGGAAGACATGAATGGCACCACTTTGTATTAGCTTTTATATAAACAGCCAGAGAACAAACCCATTACTTCTAGCACATCTACTTTTGAGAATTCTATAAAAAAAAACACTCCTTGTTGAGAAAACTCAATACTAGCTTTGTCAAAGATTGAAGAAATAAAGAAGAAGAAAGTTGCTACTTCCCTTATTTGATGAATATGCTCATTAAGGATGTAAAGGACCTTAATAGCCCCAGAAATCAATAAGCACTCAAGGATTTTCTCATCCACAGGAAATTTATTTTTTTGTTTTGATATAAACTAAAATAAAGAAGGAACAAATTCAAAAATGACTATGGTTTTGAGAGAAATATTGGATATCCCTTAGTATTCATAGAGCTCATTATAATGGAAGAATTATCATTTCTCTTGACTTATAGTTTTATCAAATTTAAAGTTCGTGCTATTCTAATCAATTTTTGCACTGCAAGGTGCTTCTCACCTAGCTCTAATCTCCAGATGTATAATTGTTATATATGCTAAAAATCATGATTTTCAAAGGATGAAGCTTTGAGATAAGTTGGCATCTTTGAACTCGAACTCCTCCATTCCATAGTTTCTACCTGGTGACTTCAAATACTTTATCCTTTCAATAAGTTCAGTATCATAAGAAAATGCTAAAGGATAAAGGTAAGAACCTATCATCACTCATAAAAATCCATTTATTCTTAACAAGGCCTATAATTTTGTTGGAGCTCTTTTTACTTATGATGACCCTAAAAAAGAAAGTTGAGAGGTTATCACGATCTTTCAACCATTAAACTCTTGATTTATGTCTGATTAGGGAGTTTTAAGCATTAAATACTCTAATATAATATCTTAAAGGTAATCTTTCTTCTTTAATACTAATATTATTTTTAGATCCATATATAAGTTGTATTAAGCTTTTGTGAGCATGCTTCTAGTCTCCTTAATATCAAGATATTTACTATTCATAAATTTTTATGTTGCTCTTTAAGCTCCTTTATTATTGTTAGAATCTTTCTGAGACAATTATATTGCTCAAATTCATATACCTCATAAGCCATGCTTAGTTTTACTACCACTTGAAATCCTTCAAACTTTGTGTGGTAGTTTATAAGTATAAAAGGGTTTCGGGTTAAAGTGTTATAAAATTTTAAATTTCAATTATTAAATGGTCTTAAGTGAGATAGTTGTAGAAAAATAACCTTAATACTTTCAAATTACATCTACTAGAGGTTATTCACCAAATTTATATCATAATTCTTTCATGTTAAACATTTTTCATATATGTTATTACTCTATGTGATTTGGTTACCGTTATAAGTACGACTTATGACTCCTATATTGTTAATGCAAGATTTAAAATTACTATAGGACTCTTTAGGCACATCTCTCCTTTAGATTCTAAGGCATATAAAATTTTATTAAATTCACTAAATATTATCAAAGGAAATTTCATGTTTAAGTTTCTATCCTCCAGGTCTTTCCAAAGAGCAGATCTTTGAAAAGTCAAATCTGCAACATACATAATGAAAAACATACTTTAAATTTTCTCAACTTTAGCTTAGTGTATATATGTATAACTTATATATTAAGTATATAATTTAGGACATCAAGCTTGTTAAAGTCATAAGTAGTTATTATCCTATCATTATTGTGTGCATTATGATTGGAAATTATTTTCTAATTACTTATGATAAATCATATTTTCTTTCAAATTTTTTGTTTTATTTCCTAAAGCCTAATAATCGTTGATTTTATTGAGTATAGATAATTAGAGAGTACCTATTGCTTTTTGGGTTTGTTAAGACCCTTAACTTTCTAAATTATTATGGATATTCAAAAGAGTTTTATGGGATTAGAGGTACCTTTAACATTTTTCTTCTTGACAAATCTCATTTTTTTGGGATGGGATAAAATCTGTTAGGTTTGTAACATATTCATCTATACATTCATTAGAGTTAGGAGCCAAAACAGTTACAAGTTCATAAAGGTTTTAACTATATTAGCATAAATAAAGAGCCTTGCATAACCAATCCTTTTAATTACGTCTATGATTTCATCCCTACATAAAGTTTTTCCTATATTACTTGTAAGGTAACTTAAACTTGTCGCGAAGCAATATTCAATTGGAATATTATTAATATTTTTCCAGATAGGGATGTGTTTAATTTCATTAAAAATTGGTTTATCATTCATGTCTTAAGGGTTGGCTTCTAATATTCTTGAAGGTTCCTCAGTTGAGCTAAATTTGCAAATTAATAGTCCTTCCTGCTTGATCAATATCTCTATTAATCCAAACTTCTTCTAATTGACATTGGCATAAGCTTACATTGCAGGAAATTGAGGCCTTCTACCAACAAAGAATTTAACTAAGGATGCATTTTGCATAGTCATTTCTTTCTTCAAACTTCTTTTAGTTGAGTGACAATGAATTGCTCTTCATTTCTTGGGGGAGGGAAGTAGCTCAGCTTGTTTGCTGGAGATACATTACCAACTACCTAACACCAAGTTTTCCTAGACTTGTTATCAGCATCAGCTTCTGTCTGACCCATACGAAGGGATTCAGTTGGTCAGACCATTCCCATTTCAAGTTCATAAGAGTTCTTGGCTTCACTTTAGCTAAAATTGATAGTTTGGTGCTTGTCTAAGAGGGTAGGAAAATTCGAGCTTAATAGAGGAACTTCCATCTTTTTAGAAAAGAGGAAAAATTAAACATTGGGAAAGTAAAAAATTTGTTCCTTAATGGGTAAGGCAAGAAAATGTTGCAAGAAAACAAGTCCAAAGAGGCAAATGCAAAGAATCCAGAGAAGACAATAGAGGACATATGGAATGGTGAAGGAGCTGTAATGATTAGGAGGAGGAAGTAGAACCAAAAAATTGCCATTAAAGGGTAACTAATATGATCAAAATAGTTAAGGAGTATCCAAAAGAGTACTGTAAAGGTTAGAAAAACCAAAACCAAATATTCAATTTAGTCAAAAGGAAATGGAGAAGCTAAAAGTTAGAAGATTAAGGTGAAGTTGCAAGTTAGAAAGATAGGAAGCCAAAAATAGGTCATAAGAATTTTAAAGAGAGGGAATGGCTTATCTCATTAGGAACCACAATTTAAATTTAAAATAGTTAATTAGGATTCATATCCTTACTCTTTTGAAATTGAAATCATGGAAAATGTAGTATATATAGACAATAGGTGACGCATATTATAGTTAAATAATTGAGAGAAGATGAAGTTGTGTTGTTTGAGCTATTTACTATACTTTTATGCTTAATTTACCTATTTAAGTTGAATTAGTTTAATGTTGTTGGGGTGTGCATCAAAATAAATACTTTCAAGGTAGAATAGTTATAAATTGTTCAAAATTAATTTCTAATTTCTCATGCAAGTAGGTTGAATGAACTTGTTAAGATATCATAAAGTGAACAAAATGTAGGGAGAGTCCTCACAATTGTGCCAAATATTTAATGCACACAATTTAGTTTTTTATATTATAAATTTGACAAATAAAATTGTTTATGTAATTGTAATTGTGCTTGTGGGTTATAAATTGTAACCTTTTAAGTTCTGTAATATTCTACTTTATGAGAGGGCTCATGTTTAATACAAATATTAAGATGTCAAATTACAATATTGAAGAATGAATCTAAAAATAAAAGAACATAAGTTTCTATAGAAAATGACTCCTTTATAAGCAAAGACCATATTGCTAGGTTAAAGTTTAATTAACAAGAGAAAGTAAATTGAATGAAAAATTCAAAGAATGAAGCTTGATATTAAAACTTTAAAGAGGAACAATAAGTAATATAGGTAGTGTTTATCAAATTTATGTTTAATTATGTTGTTCTTCGGATAGTCATTGTAATTTATTATATGTAAAAGAGTAATTGGTTTCAATTATAAAAGAATTACATGTTAATAATGCCAACCAACAATACCCAACAAAAGCTCAATACTCTAATCTCACTCAGAAACCTAAATCCAAAATCCCCAAAAATTTATAAAGTTGACGAATATGTTATGCCTAATAAAAATAAGAAAAATGTCTGAATTTAAACTAAAACATTCAACCCCTAGGTTCGTAATCCAAACCTTGATTTATTTCATTTGAAGACTCATTCAAACATGTCAAGCCCAATCTCATATACTTTCCTCAGCAAATTAAAATCCCATTTATCTTTCAGAAAAATCAAAGTCCATTTTTAATCATGTCAAAAGTTCATTTGTATACAAACAAAAATTTTATTTTTTAATTATTTCCATTCTTTAAAATAAAGTCCATCTTTTAAAACAAAAAATATTCATTTTATTCAAAATCAACTTTCTTTTCAAAACATAATTCATATTCATATCTCACTTTCTTTTTAAATCCACTAAATAATAAAAAAGTTTATATCTCCATTTCATTAATTTTTAGAAGAACTATTAGCTTTTAGTTTTTCATATTTTTCTAAATCCTCTTCCCAATAAATTCTTTTTATTTACAAAACCTATTTTATTAACTAGATAATTGTTTAGGTGAATATAAGCTTCGCAAGCAAGTTTGGGCCTAACTTGTTGCAAAACCTATTTTATGAACTAAATAATTGTTTAGGTGAATATAGGCTTCACAAGTAAGTTTGGGCCTAACTTGGATTGACCTAATCCGGTCTGAAGTCAATGAATCTGACCGATCGAGCTTCAGATTGGGCTCAGACTTTTTTTAAAATTTTTGGGCTTTCGGTTGGGCTTGGAATCTAGTTGCATAGCCTGAAGCGCACAAGTTTTATGAAAAAAAAAATGTTGTTTTAAGAAAAATGTCTTTTCTAAAATTTTAAATTAAAAAATTTAAGTAGATCCTGGGTACAAACCCATGCATATTAAGCTCAATTCATCCAATTGTCATCTTCGTTTCTCAAATTTTAAATTGAAAAAATTGGATAGAGCCTAGATACTATTGTCATACTCAGAGAGAAGTATTTAATATCATCCCTATTTGTCACTAAACTCATTTTTTTATTGGAAGTTAGGACTCTTATTTGTTTTTCTTATGTTTTTCTCTCCATCTGTTTTAATAAATAAAGGATGTTTTTCTCTCCATCTGTTTTAATAAATCAAGTTTGATGGCTCATTTGGTGTATTTATCCTCCGTTGGATTGCTTAATTCAATTTCAATGTCCAATTCAAAAGATTCCCTGTGGAACATTGATCTAGCAAGGAGACGGCAGTTTGGACCTTAACCAAGTGGGACAAAAACGACAGGCTATTAGGTTAGGATATCTGTTCTAATCATTTATATCATCATTTATTGTTTATAAAACCAGTGACTCCAACAACTGCATTCATTAAGGAA
>JANKOD010000007.1:17453957-17467238 GCA_026284645.1 Erythroxylum acuminatum | reverse complement strand
ATTTTGAAATTCTGATGCAGTATGGCCTTCAATTCATCAATCAAGCCACTGTCATTTCCAGTTATTAACAAATCATCGACATAAATCAGCATGACAACTAGTTTAGAACCTTCATTCTTAGTAAACATAGAGTAAATAAAAAGGAAAGATGAAGGTTTTTCATTGTCGTGTATCTACAGGAAATCGACCCAGCTAAATATAAGGTAGGGTCTAACAAACTTTTTACAAAACGACAAAAGTTAATCATTGTCTATGTAACAGAAAAGACATTTATTTATACATTCTCAACAAAATCCAAAGGTAAGGAGTAAAATTTTTTTGCACATGTGCATAAGTCCTATGCGAACCCGAATTTCGTATCCCAAAGATGCTTCACTGTTCACAGAGCATTTATGGTATCTTATTTTCTTACCTTGAGCTAAGACAATAACTTGTGAAGTCCAAGATGATAGGAGTTGCAGATTCCTTCCTGAAATTGTGCAGGATTCGTAGAGAGGAAAAGGAAGGAAACAAATTTATGCATTGCTAAAAGCGATGATGGGAAGATAATGGAAAGGTAAATATTTTCTCTTGGAAAGCCAGTCGCTCTCAAGTTCTGAAATCAGCAATCCCGTGACATCAGAATACTGAAGGTCAAATGTGAAATTTTCACTCCAAAATTTTAACTATATTTTATTATTATTTTTAATATCACTTTAAAATTATTAAAGTGTTAAATGATGCGTATTGTATATTGTTTATAAGTGTTAAAAAATAATGTTACAGACATTCATATTAGCACCTAAAGCAGAATAAAACATCCTTCGTATGTTCGAATGTCACTGTTTGTCTCCAACCTGCCTAACTTCAACACTAAGCCTCCTAATTATATAGCAGTCTAATAACAATGAAGTATGATTTCATTACTTCCAACTAGTGCAATACCCGTAATTATTCCTGCAATTTTCGTCATCAATCCTCACAGCTGTATGACTTAAAATTCTATTTTGATCTGAATGAAGCTCTTTTGGCCGTGGCGGATAGGATGAGGTCAAAGTAGAATAGAACTGTCAGGTGTTACAGATTCGACGTAAATTTGTGTTCATATGAATTATTTCCTAGAAAGTAGAAAGAAGAGCTCTGTAAAATTAAAGCCGGCTTAAGTTTTTGGTAGGCAGCCGCCAACCTCGTTTGAGCATCATTATTGGTCCCAGTCCAAGAGACACAAAAGCAACGCAGAAGGGTCGCTGAAAAGCGTCCGAGGTCTAGGAAACGTAGTAAAAGCTGAAAGCAATTGCAGTCAAGTTATATGAAACTGGTATGGAATCCCGATGATATTGCTTTTACGTTTTGCTCTCAAATGAAACACGTCGCTATATAGCCTTGTCTGCTTATTTAGTTCTACTTTTAGCTTTTCACCTTGCTTGAATGTAATGGACCCGTTTGGTTTTTTCTTTTTTTTTTGGACAGGAGGAAGATAATCTTTAAAGACCATAATAACCAAGGTAGTGACTTCTTAGCATAGTATTAGTTTAAAGCTCCCACTACTTATAATCTGCAGTGGTGCACAAGTGGTTATTGATTGGAGTGATATAGCTTAATGTATAGTTTCAAAGAAATGAACTTTATAAACCAAACCAACTTTAAACGCGACAAGTTTGGACTTGATTTGGAAGTATGGGACCGGATTGGAAGACGGGTTCTGTAATTGCATAGAGAAACATGATAATGATAATTGATTAATGTACTTTTAAAAGGGCATGCATATAGTCCGGTTAAAGTTAGTCTTTCAAGAGATCTTCATTTTAAAAGTTTGAATTGGGATAGGAAAGTTGCAAACAATAACAGATTCTGACAAGGGTTGATCCAGTTCCGAAAATTGCTGCGAAATTTAGCTAAACATTACAAACAAATCAGAAGGAAGGGGAAGAGCAGAACATAGCCAGCTCAGAGAAAAAGAGAAAAAAACAAGCAGATAACAAAAGGTGTTAGAGTTCCTCCATGTTCACGTTTCTTTTCATGACACTACAGCAATGTTTCTATCCATGTAGGCCCTGGTAGGCTGCTAAGGCGTAGCAAGGAGAGGTGGAACTCGATAAGCCATATATAACTCATCCTAAACTATCTGAAAGGGCATGCCAGCTGACAGTATTGGAGAGTAGAGACTTGTTTCCTTCCGGGTTGTTACGGTGGTGTCTCTTCTTGATGATTTCGTTTGTATCGAGCTCATGACCCAGTTCCTAATTACAAGGCTTGGTAGTTCAATTATTGCAAAAGTAAATGAACATACAGAGAAGCTGATTTTATATTTATTTTAATTTGTTTTGAATATTCTAAATTATGAGCAAAATATTATATATAAAAATGTATTTTTTTATTTAATAAAGCTATATATTCGGATATATGAAAATGTATACATGTGTATTTTATTATCGAAGTTGTTAGTAATAGAAATTAATTGTTATGATGCCCCTAATATTTTGATTTTTTTCATTTGGTTATAGTTTTTGTTTTTCAATTTTTATAAATTATAAAAACTATAAAAGTAATAAGATTTGTTATCAACTAAATATATATTATTTAATCATTTAATATTAATTATTAATAAAATTATGAATAATATAATTTAATAACTTAATTCGGATTTTATATTAATTTAAATTTTAAAATTTTTAAAATAAATAATTTTAATTTAATAATTATTTTATTTAAATATGTTCAAAATATATAAAATTTTATTTATTTGTTTAATAATTAAAATATGTCAAAAATAAAAAATTAATTTATAAATTATTAATAATAACAATACGAGGACAGTCCGGGGAGAGTGAGAGAGAATCTATAGTTTGTGGTTTAAGTTTTTTAAACAGTAACTCTACAGTCCATATCCCGAGCAGTAGAGAAAAACTATGGAGATTTCATTGAATTCAAGCCGTAGAGGTTTGGATCATCGTAAGAGAACAAAAAGGCTAAGTTCTCGAAGCAGTCACTCATCGACAGCTCCTGCAGTTCATTTAATGAGACTGCATTCTCATCAGATGCACCACCTTCCATAACATTCTGGCCGATGATTTCTTCATTGCAAGTGGTAGGTGGTTTGGGATTTGAGCCTGATGGGGTATCGAACTTGGGCTCCAATTCTCTTGAAAAACGCGAAGAAGCAGCAACAACTTTGAATTTTGGCTTCTTGACCCCAAGTTTTTTGCTCAAATGAGTGTTCCAGTGATTCTTCACTTGATTGTCTGTTCTTCCCGGAACCCGACCAGCAATAAGCGACCATCTTAAAAATAAAATAGCAACCATCAAACATTCATCGGTAATTTGCAATAACCCACTGATATAAACATAGCCAAAAACGAGAAGGAAAGCAACAGTTTGGAGGCTAGAGGAGACCTGTTGCCAAGCAGATTATGGAGTCGAATAATAAGATCATCTTCTTCCTCGGAGAAATCACCACGCTTAACACTGGGACTCAGATAATTCATCCATCTTAACCTGCAGCTTTTGCCACATCTCTTGAGGCCTAATTAATCACGTCGACAGACAAACAAACTATTTAGTACATCAACCCGTCGTTATGATTCATTTCCTTGTTGACAGTCTAGAAAGAGGATCTGTTCATTACCTGTTTCCCTAGCCAGACGATTCCATTTGCCTTTGCCATGCAGCTTCACGTAGTTCTCCAGAATTCTATCCTCTTCGACTGTCCACAACCCCTTTCTGTATCCACTGCTCTCTTCCATTATCTTGTCTGAAACTAGCACTAGAATCGAATAGTAAGAAAGGAAATATTTATAAGTATATACCTCTTTAGAGAGTTCAAAAGAGAGAACTTTATTTACTATTTAGTGTATGAGTTTATTAGACGTGAGCAGTTGCCGTAGTGATTATATATAGTTGGAATAGAGTGGAGGTTAGGGACAGAAAAGTTTAGGGATAGCTAGCACCGGTGTGTTGTTCCATCACCAGCGTTATTTCCGAGGTTTGATTGTTTAAGACAGTGAAAGACTGCAAAATTAGCAACAAATCATGTAAAAGAATTCAAGATAAGAGATAAAATTGTCCTGCGTACTCCTAGAGAGAAGAAGAGAGAGGCTCCTGTGTCGGATCGACCTCTTATCAATCGTTCGTTTGCTGCTTTCATCACATGTGACCAAAATTCCTCGCCTAGTTTACGTGATATCTCAAGATTTTACAGGATATTTCCTATGTAATTTATAGTTATGTTACGAATCCGTAGACATATTATTATACAGTTGAAGGTTCTGAAATTAATCGTTGCATGCTTTGCAACTAAGTTACAGCACATATGGTTGTCAACAAATCGCTCTTAACACTACATTTTGATGTATATATGCTTTGACTTGTGAAATATGGCCGTAACTGTGTCCTACTATTGCCGTTGAGTCCACGAGTACAGCCACATTTCTTATAATTAAACCATATAGTCTATAATTACCGTAATAATTTGCTAAAATTATTGAATTTTAATATAGGCAGAGTGTAGAGTCCACTAACAAGAATTAGGCTTGAGTTAACTATTGTCCAAATAATTAGAACTAGTTGTTTGGATAGTTGACTCTTACCACTTATAAACCCTTTAACATTTTCATGTCTAGGTAATATGAAACACTCTAACACTCCTCCTCAAGTGTAACTGGGGCTGGACATCCAGTTGTCACTTGAAATATACATAGTGGTAACTGGACCGGGCCGCTTAAGCTGTTGTGTGAGGCCAACTTAATTGGTTTTATATATTCACTAACAAAAGTATCGAATTTTCTGGAATTAAAAGGCTTATAAGACTCTTTGGCTAAGAATCTCCTGAATTGTAACCTAAGTTGAGCTCCAACTTATGTCAATCGGCACTACCACTGAACCTTATGGATATATAAGCTGTATAGAAACCTAGATAGAGTACTGTCATTTTTCAAAACAAAATATAACATAGCGTTCATTCATCAAATTAATTGAAAGGTTAAAGTTGATTATGTTTTTAATCAAAATGTTCTAAAATTTCACTACATGAATATTAGTTATTAAACTCGATGTGTGATGAAGAGGTTGACTCACGGCCAACATATACCATCTCAAAAGGACAACTTGTCACTTAAGTGTTATATGATTTGGGAAGTGATCAGAGAGCCCTGAAACATGGGAACTATGCTTATGAAATAAATTAATCAACTACATGTGCATGGTATTAATGACGTTGAAAAGAACTTGCTATACTGTGATTCTGCATTTCAGGCCTCGATCGAT
The DNA here is from genome assembly GCA_026284645.1 of Erythroxylum acuminatum. Classification (NCBI taxonomy): domain Eukaryota; kingdom Viridiplantae; phylum Streptophyta; class Magnoliopsida; order Malpighiales; family Erythroxylaceae; genus Erythroxylum; species Erythroxylum acuminatum. The sequence goes on along the minus strand of JANKOD010000007.1, from coordinate 17,461,997 downwards.
TCCAGTTCCTGATCGACGAGGACACTGCAATTCACGTTCCGAAGAAAAACAACATACATATGTGTCATTCCTTGAGTAAGTAAGCTATGGTGATTCACGCAATCGACTACAACATGGTTTTTCTTGGGAATTTACGTGGGATTGCTCTGAAAGTGAAATTTCTGACTCATAATTAATGTTATTGTCTTTATCATAGTCTTCACGCTAGTCTTCTTGGGACCGATCTATATCGTTGCCTAGCTAGTTGGTATGTTATGTCACACCTCTGAAGTAGTGGTGTGAACTTGTTTTCCTATGGATCGGAATACAAGAGAAAACTGCTTATACTCGTTTCAAGTTGTTATTTTATATTGAACGAGGAACATTTATTGGAGAGCTAAATCATTTTTTAATCCAGAAATTGATGTTATAAACGCAAGCCTTCGTCTTTTCTTTCTTTTTTTCCCTCAGATTCCAAAACCTATTTTGGAAGTAATTATATAAGTGATCATACTAAACGCTTAAATTTAAAAGGATGATGTATGAACACAAGAGTCGTGTTATATATGCCACTAAAACGAGGTAAATTACTTAATTGTTTAATCACATATGTGGAACTTCCCTCTGTTTTTATTTTTTGAACCTAAACATTCTTTTAATAATTTTAAGATAATGAATCATGTATTAATCATTCAACTACCTTTATATAATTCATGTTATATCAAATGACTACCAATTAAGTTATCTTTGGCTATAATAAGTCATAAGTAATATCAAAATACGCAATTCCTATATAAGATAATTTTAGAGATTGATCACTTATATAATCACCGCAATAAGAATTTTCATAAATATGCAAGTAGTTTTATAAATAAATTTCTTATGTAAGGGTCAATTTAGTGAATTTTTTATCTAATAAGCACTCACATGTTTATGTAAGTATCTGTATACTTTAATCTATGTGATTGACTATTTCTTCTATAAGGAAGAAACGTAACATGTACATGTCTTTTTAAGTTGTATTAATATCCAGTCTTAATAAAACAATAACTAAGAATAATTTAGGGATAATACATAAATGCAATATGAATATCATAATTATAATCTCATCATAATTTTATTTGCAATATATATTTAGTCTATGAACTTTATTAAATACACCTAAATATGTATAAGATAAAAATGTATTTAAATAGTTATGTCATTAAACTACAACCAACTAGTTAATTGTTGGTCGGATTGTCAAAGTCCTTAAAATTAATTATGTTTTTATTTGGAAGTGGGTCTAATGTACCAATTAATGTAATGAATATTAGTATAAAAATTAGCAAACATAGTAACGTAAATGAACAAATATTTTGTTTCGTCTACTTAGTTGGTTTTTTGGTGCATGAACGCAATCAGAAAATCAAACAGTACTGTATTACCTATCTTTAATATATGTGCACACGATTCAATATCGTTTACCGTCCTACCGAGGCATTGCTCTGACAAACTTGTCACCATTGTCAAAATGTACTGCCCTTGTATGATCAGGTTACAGACATGAGAGTCAATGGGCCAACTTTTTGTACCATGCACAGACATCAACGATGAACTGTCAATGAAATGGAATTGTTAATCAGTCATGAGGCTGTTTTCATGGATCAGAATCAGAATTCCTATGAAATAGATGGTGAAGGTCGGTGTTAGGAAAGGAAACAATTCGTGCTCGAAAGTCATTGAGAAGTACATCGGATGAATCATTAGATTGCCACATTATATTTTTTGTAAATTATTTCAAATTATTAAAAATATTTATAGTATTAAAATTTTTAATAACAAAAATATCATATTAAAAAATTTTCAGATATTTTTATCCTGATTGTTATATATACTTGATTACATTCAAATAATTACTAGATTATATCCTAATATAATTTGACTTTAACCTACCCAGAAAAAGTCAGTGCCATTACATCAAAACGAGATTTAGACAAAGATCATGTTAACTGCTTATGATTTAACTAACGGGGAAAATTATATTCAACCGTATTGTCAGAGATAGATTACGTGAGGTCAATTTAATTGGTTTTATATATTTACTAACACACTCCTTCAAGTGAAAATCTTTTAAGCTTGAAACTTGCACATAATCATTCTACCCTATGCTGAATAATAAGTGCACAGGCTCACTCTACCTTATGCTGAATAATTGGTGGATGGTAGAATTTGAACTGGCGATCACTTAGTCACAAAGGTTCTGATACCATGTTAAGTGACTATTTCACCACAATAACTTAAGCTATTGTATGAGACCAATTTAATTAGCTTTATATATTCATTAACACTGTCAATACCTTCAAAGTTTGTAAAAGTATTGACTACTGAGGCCATTTGATCTCCCATAGTTAACGTTTAGGCTTTTGTTTTTCTTTGGGGAAGCAAATCACGATTACTTGATGAATTTAATTTAATTGAATAAAGAATATATTATATTATCTAAATAAATTACATAAAAATTAATAATTTAAAACTAAAGAATGAGATAAATTCAAGTGATGTGCATAAGTTCTCTTTACTCTTAATAATTTCTTTTAAGGTAGAAATGAATTGCAATATTTTTATATCTCAAATTTTTTATTTCTTAAATTAAAATTCTCAAAAGAAATAATTTAAATTACCCCTAAAAATTAATATATATCTAGCTATTTTCATGTAAATTAATACATTATAAGCATAAGAAGGAAGCGGTTGGTGTCTGGTCAATCATAGCCAGCGGAACAATGAGCGTGTTTTTCTCAATGGACAAACAAAAACAAAAGCTTCTAATGCACATAGGGACGTAGATAGGGCAGAGACAAGAGAGTGTACCTAACTGTCACTGTTTCAAACTTAAATGCTGTTGCATTATCAGATAATAGAAAACAAAACAGTATACTTCATGGAGTTAATGGTTGAAGTTGATGCCGCACAACTAGTGTGGGGTGAAGCTTTATGACTGGGAAATTAATAATTGCTGTCGTTGTTCTACTAATTCGATTTGGATTTCTTCTATGCTAATAAAGCAACTTCGATATTTAGTAGTTTGATTGATTAGTTTTCGTATTAATTTTTCAGATTCAGTTAATGTCAGCCATTGATTTGCTACTCAGATATAACAGTACATGTTTAGCTAGCTGCTGTATATATATAATAGTTTTAGTTTTAATAAAGAAGTAGAGAGAGTCTTTTCTTATTCTGATATTTGGAAATCCGATCTGGTTCATGGTATCTATCAGAACGATTAATTTGAATTCTAGATTGAGAATTGTGATTGATTTTATGTTTAAAGATAAATGTTGAAGGATCTGTTCCATGGCGAAATGAGAGAGACATAGGAGTTGATGGACTGAAAATGAATAACAGCGATCCTCTGAAGTTGCAAAGGTTTGATCATCTGGAATGGTGTTGGTGACATCTCCACTAACTAATGACTAGCTCTTATGGAGCAGGAGTTATAAAACTAGTGGAACCTTTCTAACATAAAAACTTTATCATGTAAATTTAAATACATATATATTGCAGGATCTTAAAATTTAATAATTTTTAACAATAACATAAGTGTAACTTGCCCCATCATATTTCCGATACTTTCTAAACAGAGATAATCTCCAATAATCTTCAAGTTATTCTTAGATTTTGTTTTCTCTCTCTTGGCATTTGTTTCGTTATTTTCTTAATATTATTTGATGGAGAGATACGTGAAAAACTTAATAGGTAGAGAGAAAGAGGAATCAGTTATCAGTTTAAAATTCAAACGACACCTCTTTTCATTATCCTTATTTTTATGTTCCATCAACGTAAATACATCACATTATTTATTTTAATTAAACCTAATATCTCTTATTCAAATAACTAATGGGATTTCATATACTTAAATGATTAAACCAAACTATATAGGTCACATAATGAAATTTTCTAACAATCTCTCACTTGGCCTATGTAACTTAATCATGGTTTAACAATATAACATAATATGCATATTATAAAACTTAAATCCCCTTTATTTTCTTTAGGCACAACATTAATTATAATTAAGTAAAAACTGGAAAGGATCATAGCAGTTGTACATCTTTTAATGTGGCATACTTCCTTCTATGCATCACAAAACTAATTCATAACTTAATATGATCTATTATAAGATATATTTTAATAGTTCAACAATAATTTCTTTGTAAAAGACAAAGCCTGTTAAAATTCACATAACTATTCATGTATATATACTAATAATAAATAACAAGATACAATATCATAAACAATATATATAAATGAGCTCAGAATATTGAATACATAAAATACATAAATAATAACATGTTGTTCAATCATGGTACCGAATGATGCCCATTCTTTCGACATGTTCATTAAATGTCTTCGGTGACAATCCAACAAAAGGATCTGCTATCATAAGATATTTAATTTAGTTGTAATCAAATTTTGGGTTGCTACTGATTTTATTAGAAATTTTAATAGAAGTGGAATTTTCTCACCCTTGATTTAAATTAAATATTTTAATTAGGTTAAACATTGTGCTTTTCCTTTAGTAGTTAGATGCAAAATCCAATAAAAGGTGAAAAATATATATACACTTAAGATGAAAAATCATCACATCTTAAATTTTAATCCATAGCAATTTTCCAAATTTAAAATTTTGTGGGTATAAATTTTATTAATTTACATTTAAATTAAAATTTATCAAAAATTTATTTAATTTTTTTATCATGATTCAAACTTATTAATTTTAAACTAATTTAGTTAGATCGGTTTGAGTTTTAGAATTTCTATCTTTTATGTCCTATGTTACCATCTTACCGTAGAAAATCTCATGAAACATGCATAAGGAAATCTATTAAGAAGGAATTAAAAAAAATCCATCCCAAATTTAAAAAAAATTCAAGATTCAGACTGAATTTTAGTTTTAGAAGATTAGGTCAGGCCCCAAATCCAACTGAGAATTTAGATCAAACATGCATGCGATTACACAAGTCATAATTTACAGCGAAGATACACCATGTTGAAAAGCCATGAGATGCATCTCCTACTGTATACACCATCTTGAAAAGCCATAAAATACATCTCCTACCATATAGCTATATACCATAACCAAAGATCACAAGCTTTTTAAGGTACTTCCCTAATAAAAAAGACGCATGGGCATCTAAGTACTTCAGTTAACTCCTAAAACTCAAACCCTCTTCCTTGGATAATCTGTAATAACCATACCATCATAAAGCTTAGCTACCTCGTTACAATTCATGGCTCGCGGCTTTTCCGCCATCGACGACGACCGCCCATACCGATGAGCCTTCTCGTTGCTCGAGATAACAGGCACCTTTATCGTGGAAATTTGTGGCCCGTAATAGACACACTCTTGGTGACGACTGTTGTGTGCTTGAGTTGAAGAAACTTTTCCAGTGGCCGGCACTGATGACCATCCATAACCATAAAAGCGTTCGTCGATAATAGTGAAGCGTTTATGTTCGGTCTTAGTGAAGCTATCTGCTTGATTTTCCATAGATCACACTAGCAACTAGAGTTTTAGTGAATAGCTAACTAAACTGGTTTGTGTTGGTTTGGCTTGGTTACAACGTTTGTCTGAGGCAAGAGTCTCCTTATATAGAAACCTTGTGTGGCTTAGCTCCTTAGCTCTTGGATAGTGTCTTTTTGCAAAGTGGAGTAAAGTTTTTTATATTGGAAGAAAAGATATTATATTCCATTCATAAAAAAAAAAGATGGCAACCCCTTTTTTGACCGACCCTAACTCGAAATTCGGTCGAATTTAAACTGTACTAGTTCAACTCAAACAGAACATATAAATAAAAATAATATCATTTTGATATAAGCTACTAAAATAATATTATCTTTATTTTTTTGAAATTAAAAGGATTCATTAAAGAAAACAAGGAATCAAGACCGAGGAAGCAACTAAACCCAAAGCCAATAGGCTTTACCCTATACACCCGGACCTAAGATTCTTCAGAATTGATTACAGACGCAGACGAATCAGAACCTTTATAAGTGATTTTTTAATACGCATATCAAAATAACATTATTTCCTTTTCTATTAATTTGAACCTTATAAAATTTGATTAACTTAAACTTAACTATTAAAATTTATCACAACTAAGATTACATTGGAATCATAATATAAAGAAAATGATAAACAAATTTCTCTACAATTCAGCTTTTTATTTCTTTCAACATTAACAAAATCTAAAACAATCTGACTCGAATAGTATTATCAAAGGCCTTCTCAATTTTTTTTAAAAAAAAATTATGCCAAACATTTCAATATTCTAAGCTTTCGGTTTCCTCTTCTTTTTTGGAACAACCCATATGGCTTATTTTGATCCAATATATAAGATTGCATTAGATTCTCAAATAATGCAGTCAGAGTCAGTAATATACCTTCTGATATATTATTTTCGAATCCCCTCTGCCTAAACAAAAAGGTTCTTAATCCCACTTCAAGCTAGTTGTTCTTGTTATTGGCGTGGCATGGCATTAGATTCTGTTAATACCTTTTCTCGATGCTGATATATTATTCCACTTGTGAAAGAAAAAAAGAAAAAAGAGCTTCTCTTGTAGGACCAACGATGGTTGTGTTTTAATCTGTTTTTCCTGTTATTATTCTTCCTTATCTTTTTATTTCTTTTTACAAAAATTACTTTATTATTTATTCTTAAACTTTACTTAATTGAAAATTTTAAGTTGAAAAGTTATTACATTCAATCAAATTATTTTATTTTTCTTATATTTCATTTAAATATTATCACAATTTGTTTTTCTAGAGCGAGTCCATTAATTATAGTTTTAAAAACTTTTTAGAGTTTTTAGTATTTAATATTTTAAAATGTCAATTAACTATTCAAAATCATTCTAAATAATAATTCAGTTAAAAAATATTTTTGTTAGCATTTTACTTATGCTAATGAAGCAAGTGAAGGTTGACATTTAAAAGAGATACATGAAATTTTCATTTTAATATAATTTTTGAATATTAAACAAATGATCGTGATGTAATCTTTCTAACATGAAAACTTTATCATGTAAATTTAAGCACATAAATTGCAGGATGTTAGAATCTAATATTTTTTCACAATAACATAACCGTACCTTGATCTATCGTATTTTCAATACTTTCTGAACAGATAATCTTTAACAATCTTCAACAAGATATTCTTATATTTTGTTTTCTCTCTCTTGGCCTTTGATTCGTTATTTTCCGTATATTGTCTGTGATACACTCATATTTTCATATATGTTTAGGGCTTAATTCAAAGCCATTTACATTCATTTTATATTCCTCTATGGCTGGTTTATCATGCTTTAGCATTATTTAAGGTTTATTGACGTAAAATGCATAAATGAAACAAATAGACTTGAATTGCACTAATTTTGAGTTTCAGTCTAGCTTGACCTCTAGTCATTATGGGATTTTTATCTCGAGATTGGTTTAGCCAAAAATTCTAAAATTTCATACTTAAATTCTTGACTCATTGACTGATTTTTTAGGACCAATTGCAGATTTTTCTGAGCTGGAATTTAAGAGAAATAAATTAACGAAATTCACGTCATATTTTGGAGTGCCAGAATGACCTATCAATGATGTTTCAACCATAACTTTTGACTCAGATGGCGAAATCCCGTGATTCAAGTCTCATATTGAAGCTAACTCAAAGATGAAGATACTGATAAATTTTGAGTTCCTATATCACTGCCACTTATTTTTTATACACTGTTGAATTTGACCTTGAAAGATCCATTCCAACCAGCCAAGTGATAGAGATATTAATAGGAGTTGTTATGAAGAAAAGAAGACAAGGCAGCCTTTTGTCAGAGGGTCGAAAACATTAGTTGGAGACATGACATGTCATTAACTAACATTCTTGTTTGTTAGGTTTTTTATGTTTGGGGTATAGACTTCTTGGGACCATTCCCTAAGTCTTTCTCAAATTAATATATCTTGGTTGCTGTTGATTATGTTAGCAAATGGGTGGAAGCAGAGGCATTGCCCACAAATGAGTCTAGACGTGTTGTTAA
>JANKOD010000007.1:17431603-17447138 GCA_026284645.1 Erythroxylum acuminatum | reverse complement strand
AGAATAACCAATCTGCTATATGGTTTGATGATGTGAAAGTGCATATGGTTATAGATTGAACGAGAATCATAAAACCAGTCTGTTCCTTTTTTTCCTTATAATTATTTTATGATTTAATTTGATTTTTCATATATGGTTTTAACTCTTTAAAAGAAAAGGAAAAACACATAGCAAATCGTCTTCTACGTTGGTGTTCGTTTATTTGTTTTGTAAAGCTCTTAATGGCTTTCAAGAACAACGTAACAGAAGCACTTTTTATAGTTTTTTCATTTTTGTTAAAGGTAAAAATGGAATTATATTATCTTTCATTCCCAATAATGCAACAAACCAAACAACATTATTGGTATTAATAAAGAAACCTAAGCTACAAACCAAACATCATTTTTATTTTATTTTTCATACCCATCCCCATCCCCTTCTACTATTGTACCCATATCTATAGCCAACCCCATGCTCAAACCAAATGCCTAGTGAATGTCATAAGCAATGAGATTTAATTTGTTGGAAAATTAATCAAGAAAACATACTTGAGACTAAAGTTTAGAACAACCTTAGGATCTTGTGTGAAGATACCTAGGATTAACGAACTTAATTTTAGGCTTCTTGTGTTAAATGCCTTTTATTCCAAATTATCTAAGAACCAAATGGGTAACTCGGATTTGGAAGAGAAGGGAATTCCCATAAACATTAGGTCTGGCTCGCTTAAGTGAAGTAAATCCTAAATCAATCAACTGTTACAATTTTTAGTGTCTAATCTAATTGAAATTCGATACTTTAACTAATTTCTGTCATTTGATTAAATCTAGTTGTGTTTAATTCATACGTTGCATCTTGCATGTTTCCTTGATTCACTTATTTTATTTTATTTTCAAATCAATCAATTCTTTATCCTCTGAATAATTTTGCATCGTTTAATTTAATTGTCTTGTGTGTTGGAATCCCTTGGGTACGATATTCGGTTCTTACCATTTTATATTACTTGTCGACGGGGTACACTTGCCTCTAGCTGGTCTAGATAGAATTTAATTTATATTGTTTTGTTTAGACCGCAATAGTAAGTTTCTATACATTATTATGGAATATGTTGCATCCCACAAATATGATACTAAATATGATATCTAGAATATGTTTGACATTTTTCAATATTAATCTCATGTGGTTATTGCTCTCTAAGTAAATGTCTCCAATGTTAATGGCTTGTGCGAAGCCATTATTTTCCAACTTCACACACCCATAATCTTTGGATGTATAAGTTGACCTATTTGTGAAAATTTTTAACCATGATTTATTTTGTTTATTTAAAAACAAACGTCGTATAGAACTTAAAATTGGATTTGTCCTTTTAAAATGACAAAACATGTCTACGACTTAGAACATATGACAATAACGGGTTTCGTGAGTTAATTAAACAATTTCATATCTCACGATCTCATTGCCTCTAATGATGATGGTCTAATTGCTTTAATTTGCCACCTTAAATTTCATTTTCTCTAAAAATCAATTGATGAACCTTTTTCATATTAACCAATTATATATGGAGTAAGACGTAGTTCAATTCACTAATAAGGTTTGAATACTATTAATATAACTAAGAAAGAAAGGTAAGAAACCATGAGTTTTTTAATGGATATAACAGGTAAACAAGTTTTTTCATTTGTATGATGACCAATCATGTTACATGGATATTATGTCAAATTATTTTTATACAATAATATGATGTTTTATATTTATCTCAACTTTTACAACCTGAAAAAAATATGATTGTGCATATATGTACAATTTTTTATTGTTGTACAAAAATATGTTAAGAAACTTCAATTCCACATTGCACTCTAAAGACACTTGAACAAGAGACTTTATATGAAAATTGAAATACTAATAACATATTTTTAAATATAATATTAAGATCCACAACATATCATCCAAGTTTGATCTTGTCTTCAGACATTATAATTCTATTGTAAAAAAAATTATATTTCTATTATTATAAGAAAATGGATAGATAACATTTAATCTTTATAAATGTATATTGTAGGATATTCACATCTCATACAATATAACAGATAGTAGGAGACATGTAACAAAATGAATATTGTCTTCCTTTTCTAATATTCTTTGATCTGTGCATCTCTCTCTCTCTCTCTCTCTTTTGTGTATCTCTCTTCCTTTCTCTCTCTTCTAATTTTCCCTTTATAATTCTATTAACACAACTAACACAACAGTTGCACTCTATTTCATTTCATAAAATAAAAACAATTACAACAATTGATATCAAAGCAACGATTCAGGGAGAAGCAGTGGCGGAAGGGATGAGAGCTGTGGATATATAGAGGTTAGAAGAAAATGCGAGGAACTTGGTGGAGACACAGACGAAAAGTGAGAAAATGTTTTTAAAAAATCAAAATAGAGATGAGAAGATGGAGAAGGAAATGTTAAGAGTTACAAGCTATGTTTCTGCAATTTTTACAAAATTAAGGAAGAGAACCAGGAGATACAGCTTTGTAACTATCAGAACCTACTTCCCAGAGTAATCAACCAAGGGTAGAGAAGGACGAAAACTCAACACTAACAAGGTTGAGACTAATTGAGTTCCCTTTATTTGGTAACGAAAATGTTAAACTGTGGTTGTATTTGTCATGGACCCAGGCCCATCCGACCCAGGCCCATCCTCAACTTCCACTGACAACAGGGCACACTCCACAGCTGCTGAGCCACACCAACACCAACGAGCAACACGTGACAGACAGCCACCTGCGAGATATGCTGATTTTGTTATGTAATTTGTTTGCAATTCTGTTATAAGCAGAGGAGGGCATAGGAGTGAGGGTACATTGTTATTCGATTGTCCTTTGGGCGTCTTCTTCCTCCTCACTACTGCTGTTCTGCTTCTATCCTTCTCAGCCCCCTTTCTTGAGAAAAACACTGGAATTTCTTTCTGTTGTATTTGGGTTCCAAGAAATGCAATGAAAACGTCATTTCATTTGCCTTAATTTCTGGTTTAATATTCATTGCTCTGTTAGCTTATTTCATTTGGTGCTTTCATTGAGAGTTGAATTTTATTTCCCTCCCATGGCCGACGGAACCCGCCTCACCAAACTTGATGCAGCTGTCTCCAAACTCAGCTCCGACACTGCCACTTAGGCCACAGCAACGACCTCCCTTCAATCCACAGTTTGTTCTAAGCAACAACAAATGGAGGACATTACTCATCAACTGGTTAACTTGGGACAGCTTCTGAAGGAGAAGGTTTTGCAGCAGGGGCCAGCCAACAGTAGCGGTTCTGTTTTCACCACCGATAACCCCGAGTCATCACGGGCAGGTGGCAACCATCGCCGAGTCAGGTATGAGTCCGATGGTGAGGATTTTCCATTTAGACCGAAACCCGCGCGAGTTGAGTTATCAAGGTTCGACGGCTCCGATCCGGAGTCATGGATATTTAACGCCGAGGAGTTTTTCGAGTTTTACAAAACCGAAGATACGGTGCGCATCTCTATGGCAGCCTTCCATTTTGAAGGCAAGGTCCGCCGCTGGTATCAGTGGATGAAATGCAATCGACAACTGTCTTGTTGGGCCAACTTCACCCGCTCCATGATCGAACGATTTAAGCTCACCGATCTCGAACCTCCTCAAGGGCTCTAAAAAATCTTACTGCACAGACTATACAAACTCCGGAGCAGCAACATTGGCTGTATAAATTGATTGGGTATGATTTTGAGGTTCTATATCACCCCGGCAAGCAAAATACTGTTGTTGATGCTCTTTCACGGGTCCCGACAGATTGCTTCCTAGCCTTTTCAGTTCCACAGTTTGAGCGCATCGCCGAATTTCGCAGGTTGAACTCCTCTGACCCAGAACTACTAAAAATTCACACTAAGGTACTGGAACATGATCCTGATTTCCAGTCCTTCACAGTCCATGATGGCCTTCTTTTTTATCGACATCGGTTAGTCGTTCCCAACTGTGCACAACTTCGTCACTCTATTCTTACAGAATTTCATAGTTCTGTTATTGGAGGCCATGCGGGTATTACCCGCACCTACCACCATGTTGCTGCCAATTTTTATTGGGTCTCGATCCGCAAGGATGTTCAGCGTTTCGTACGCGAGTGTTTAATCTGCCAAACAATGAAGTCTTCTCAGTTGTCACCAGCCGGACTGTTACAGCCCATTCCCTTACCGAATCAAGTCTTTGAGGAAATTACAATGGATTTCATCACTGGGCTGCCTCCCTCTTTCGGTAAGACCGTTATTCTGGTTGTTGTTGATCGCTTGTCCAAGTATGGCCATTTCTTCGCTTTACCAAGTAATTTTACTGCTGTGAAACTTGCGGATGTGTTCTTGCATGGTATTGTTAAACTTCATGGAATTCCCTCTAAGATAATTAGCGATCGTGATCCATTATTTCTTAGTTCTTTTTGGGAGGAGCTGAACCATTTGCAGGGAACTACTCGAGCTCTTAGCTCAGCTTATCACCCGGAGACCGATGGACAAAGCGAGGTTGTCAACAAAGTCCTCGAAATGTATCTGCGCTGTTATGCATCGGACTCGCCACACACTTGGGTTAAGTTGCTTCCTTGGGTCGAATATTGGTACAACACCGCCCATCACGTGTCTGCTGGCATGACTCCCTTTTGGGCCTTGTACGGTCGCGATCCACCAACTATTATCCACTACGTACCAGGTACTGCTAAGCTGTCCGAACTTGACACTGATCTGGCCAACCGCGATCTCCTCCTGCGACAACTCAAGGCTAATTTACTCAAGGCTCAAGTCCGGATGAAGAACCACGCCGACAAACATCGGCGCGATGTTTCGTTTCAGGTTGGTGATTGGGTTTTTGTTAAATTGCAGCCATATCGCCAGGTTTCACTTCGTCTACACTGAAATCAAAAGCTGGGACAGCGATACTTTGGCCCCTTTTGCGTGCTTAAGAAGATTGGGAACGTCGCCTACAAGTTAGACCTGCCATCGTCTTCTCGCCTTCATCCTATGTTTCATGTCTCAGTCTTGAAAAAGTGTATGGGTGATCCTATGACACAGAGTATTCCATTGCCACTACTCGATCCACCAGTTAACACCGCTAACCTTGAGGACAAGGTTTCCTTCAATGGTGGGGGTAATGTCATGGACCCAGGCCCATCCTCGACTCCCTCTCACAACAGGGAACACTCCCCAGCTGTTGAGCCACACCAACGAGCAACACGTGACCAACAGCCACCTGCGAGATATACTGATTTTGTTATGTAATTCGTTATGCAATTCTGTTATAAGCAGAGGAGGGCATAGGAGTGAGACACATTATTATTATTCCATTTGTCCTTTGGGCGTCTTCTTCCTCCTTAGTACTGCTGTCCTGCTTCTATCTTTCTCAGTCCCCTTTTCTTAAGAAACATTGGTATTTCCTTCTGTTTGTATTTGGGTTCCCAGAAATGAAATGAAAACGTCATTTCACTTGCCTTATTTTCTGGTTTAATATCCATTGCTCTATTTAGCGCATTCCAGACATCAACACAACATCTCAAGGTAACATGCAAGCCTATTGCAAAAATTTCACTTATCTTAAAAAAATTGCCAACTTTGCACAAATTGCTTTTGAGAATATACTTACTTTTCAACTCTTACATCTGGAATATAGAATTACATTTTGTTGGACAATCTAAAACTAATTTCTTTCTGCATGAAATATGTTGTTGTCTTACAATTTTTTTAAAAAAAAATTACTTGTTTAAGGAAGCGGTTGGTTTAAATGGATAAATGGTAATAGGAACGAGAATGAATATAGTGAAATATAAGAGAGGATAAAATTATTATAATTATGATGGTTGATTATGACAATAAATGATTACTATTATTATTGATAGTGGTTGATTTGTTGAAAATCTTAAGAAATAAAAATTTATTAAATTTTTGTTTTACATCAAATTTTAATATATTCTATTTAATATATTTAATATTAATATATTCTAATTAATTATATTCTTTTACTAAAAAAGAAAAATAAAATTTTTTTAAATTTTTTACATCAAATTTTAATATATTCTAATTAATTATATTTAATTTAATGTATTATAATTAATGATATTTAATTAATTTTATTGTTTTGCTCAAAAAGGAAAAATAAAAATTAGTTAAACTTTTATATCAAAATATAATATATATTCTAATTAATTATAATTAATTTTAATATATTCTAATTAATTATATTGTTTTTCTAAAAAATAAAAATTAATTAAATTTTTGTTTTAAATCATATTTTAATATATTCTAATTAATGATATTTAATTAATTATATTGTTTTGCTAAAAAAAAGAAAAATTAAAAATTTGATAAAATTTTTGTATCAAAATTTAATATATATTAAATTTTTTGTCTTAGGATAAAGATTCATAGCATAAGCCTTGTCTGAACAGGATTCATAACAATGACTTGCAACGTGTCATGCAGGACAGCTATTGATAAATACATGAAACAATACAACAGTAGAAACACAACCAGCAATTATTGATCCAACCAAAATATCTATCTATCTATAGCAAACAATCATCTATTCTTTTTCTTCTTATATTATATTCTACAATACATTGTAGTCATATGACGATGTACATATTATGATACTGCGACGCCATCTTTGTTTATGCTATCAGGTTGTGCACCAAGAAGGTTCTCTAGGGATCTGCCTGTTCTGCCCTGCGCTCTGCCTGCTTCTTTCAATAACTCAGCTAACCTTCTCATTTCATCGTCAACGTCTGGATTTGCCGTCCCAAGCTTTTCATCCCTCGCTCTGACAATGAACTCCAAGAGTTCAATAGCATCATCCAACCTGTGCCAAAGTCATTAAACTCTTAAATTAGTTTAAATGTGTAAAGAAATAGAAGGACCTGCTTGTAACAGAAGACAAGCATCTGTACTTTGGCAACAATATCTAGCACAAATAGAAGAGTAGGATCCAAATTCATACACCTGAGGAGGTCATTGGGTACCTAAACCTAGCATAGGTTAATGAAAAATTTAACATGAGCAAAGCTGCTGTTATATGATGTCTTACTCAAATGAAGTTAAACTGTTAAATGGAGAATGTCTCGAAAACCACACAAGAATGATGAAAGTTCAAACCTTCCCATTGCATCATAAGCAGCTGCAAGGTTGCTATCAACCCCAAGGGTGTCAGGGTGATAAGGTCCACGCTCTTGTTCCAGAACGCTCTTTGCTTCTTCAAACAATTGTGCAGCCTCACTTATAGCATAACGTTGGACACAGGTGAGTCCCATTTGGTTAAGTGTAATGCCAAAGAAAGAAGATTTCTTTTCTCCACATGACCGAAGTTTTGAAATTGCATTATTGAAAGAGTTGTAAGATTCAGAATAGTTCATCAGCATGTAGTAGATGACCCCCATTTGAGCTTCAATTCCAGCAATAGTACTTTGCTGACCAGGGGCATCCTTGTATATGTTTAGTGCCTTTTGTAGCAACTTGATTGCCTCATCAAGCTCATTCGTTGATTCATAGATAGCGGAAACATCAGCAAAACCACTTGCAATCTCCTCTGGAGGAATCTCAGGCGTCAGCTTCTCATAAATTCGAAGAGCATTCTCACAGTATGATTTAGATTCTCTTAATTTTCCAGTTCTGTTATATAAATCAGCCAGACGGATGTATACTGAAGCAATAGCCGGATGATTCTCTCCTTTAGTGCTTTTAAAGGCCGTGAGGGCTTTTTGATAAGCAAAAACAGCCTCATCAAACCTAGACAAGGATAAGTATGTGTCTCCAATGCTACAATCAATAGATGCCACCTCAGCTTCCTCGCCATTTGCCGCCATAGCCATGCTTGCCAAAACAAGATGCTCTAGAGCAGCTTCATGATCACCCGTTGTCTCACATATAAGACCCATAAGCCTCCGATCTACTGTCTCTTCAAGAGAAGCATGTGATGCATTCTCTTTATGAATGTCTAGAGCCATCTGGCAAAGCCTCTTAGCTTCATCAAACTGCAAAGCCTGAAAGTGGGCTTCGGCCAAGTACCTACAGGTCTCCCCTACTCTAGGGTCAATGTCTCCAAGAGCTTGTTTCTGGACTTCCAATCCTGTAGAGTAACACCTCGTTGAATTCTCCAACTGGCCAAGCATAGCATGAATATCTCCAAGTTGCATGTAGCCAGCAAATTTGGCAAGGGCGTGTTCTTGGCCTTCCTCAATCATTGGAATCTCAATTGAGTGCTGCAGGACAGGAATTGCCTCTGCATATCGGCCTATGCTGCAGTATATTGCTGCAGTAACATGCAAAGACATGACCAAATCTAAACTTGGTTTCCCATTTGCACATAATTCAAATGATTCAGTGGCTCGAACAGCTAATTCAAGTGCCTCTTGCAGGTTATCTCCTGAAGAAATCAAATCTCTTGCCTGTTTTAGCAAATATCGGCCAAGATCTGGATTATTTAACTTGGATTCAGTCAAATCCTCTGTTCCATCCTGTAACTTTGACCCTCCCGATGGAGAATTTCTGTGCTTCTTTGTTGATATGACTCCAGCATTTGCTCTTTTCACATTCTTACCATTCTGCTTAGCATTAAGAGGTTTCTTTGGCGGACATTTTCCTTTAGGACTCAGTTTTGATGATGCTTCAGCGTCTGGTGGCCAATGAGAAGCTTTATTTGATGTTTTTGAGGAAACAGATTTTGTGCTTGTGGATTGGACCTTTTCTAACTTTCCTGACATTTTTCCTCCAGATGAACTTCCCTTCTTGGAAGAAGAGTAGCTCCGAGCATCATCCCCTGGCTTGTTCACCTGCTCTTCTTCTTCTTCTTGGGTTTTCTCAATCTCTTTCATCTCCCCTCCCACAAGATGGGGCAATTCTGTATCGATTCTAGACTCTTCACCATAAGATCCAAAGCTATTTCTTGAGGGTGATTGATCAGAACTCTGCATATCACAGACATTCTCGTAAAGCTGCTCTATAGAGGTGTCTGCCATTTCATCAACAACAACATTATGGCCACCATTGTGAGCACTTTGTGGACTCAATGTACTCTTTGGAGGCCTATTTGAAACCGAACTTTCTTTGATGACCACAGAATTTCCATTTATTTCATCTACCGTACCCTCCTCGCTGATCCCATCAACAACACTTCCAGGCATCTTTATACACCCAAATCAATAAACACTGCAAATTTCAGATGATTGTCTGCAATAAAACAAAATTCCATCCCTAAACAATTGCAAAAGGAGATCCAACCACGTCAAGTTTATTAAAATACAGTACAGATAATGTATAAGACCAAAGGCATGTGCTTGAACAAGGTCAACTAAAGTACAGCACAAGCAGCAGTGTTAACATCAAAAGTGCAATCCTTTAACCTCTGAGCTTAATATCCGATTGAAACTTGCCTTTCAAGTTTCAAACAACATTAGGAAACACGCGTAAGTCCATCATACCTTGGTTATGTGCTTTGAGAAAATGAAAACGAACCCATAAAGCAGCTCATGATAAATATGAGAAACCAATGCAAGGAATAAAGTGAGAAAGAAAAGAAAAAACGTAATCAGTGTAGCAGACAAGAAAGGAAAAGCCGACCACTCAAACTGATCCACTAACAGGAATAACTTTGGAGAACATAAGAAAGAAAAGAAGAAATGGAAAAAGAGAAAGAAAAATCAATTCAATACCTTACAATCCTGTCATAAAAGAAGATTCTGCAGTGATATGCTATCTGGGTCTTGGAAGAAAGACAAAAGTTGAGACGTTTCTTGTCCAAATATAGGCACAGGAAAAAAAAATTCACCTTTGGTTTGTGTGTACATATGAGCAAGAAGTTAAGCGGATAAATGAAACGGGAGGGTTTCTTCTTGAAAGATAAGGGCAAGAACGGAAATTGAAATCCATGGAAAATAGGAATTTAATAAGTAGAAACAGCAAAGATACCGAAAAGAAATCAACTTTTCTGCAGAGTTTGGAATGTCAGAGACGAAAGTGCGTATCTTTCGTCAAAACCAAACAACGCGGGAGGCCTCCAACGACCGAGCTGCTCTCATTTTAACATCCGACTTGCCACGTCGCGACATGGGTCATTTTCTTGAAACTGGTGTGACAAATTTGACCCTGAAGTTGGCCACTTTGGGTGGAACGTAACGTAAGACCATTCTCAGACGAAGTCACGTTCATGACGTAAACTTACCCTCTGTACATGCTTGAGATCCAAGTTGTAGCGAGCCTCTATTTCAAATCATAAAAGTCGGCCTAGTTAAGCAACTAGATTGCCATTTCAACGCATCATTATTAGTTGAGTCGTTTTCTTTTACCTTAAAAGCCGCAATTTGAGTTTAAGAAGTTAAATATGCCTTCTTTTTATCGGCACAAATCTGTTGTTCCTAATTTTCATTATCACCTTTGGCCTCTCTATCTTATTCATCTATTATTTAATGGGTGGATGAGATAGAGAGAGTACATGGTGGCATTGAGATTTGGAAATAGCCACTTTGTACCTTTCTTTATCATGTTAATTAATGGATGGATGACTAAAATTGGAAGGCAAAAGCTCAAAAAAAAAAGTCGTGGATGAGAGAGATGCTCTAATATCTTTCTACAACCCTTCCTATCGTATCTTTGATCCTTCTTGCCTGCTATCTGTTTGTTAAAAGTCCTCTTCGTAAAAAGCCCTTGTTACCCTAGTAGAGACCCCATAACTACTACTAATCTCAACACCACTGAAACTGATCGCCAAGCTACCAAGAAAGTCAGCTTCCGCAAGAGGGCAGAAGACCCCCCTCCTTCTACACCTGCACAACAGAGCACATGACCCAGCTACAGTTCGATGGTCACTGGCCACACTGATTCTGGTAGAGGTGGAACAAACGTAGAATGGCTTGAAGAAGAACCCATCGAAATCACTGAGGGAGATATATCTGTTATCTAAGGAAAATTCGGACTGAGGGTAGAATTGTCCAATACTCTCAAAGGCAAACTTGATCAAATTTGGACTAAGGTAGTTATCATCAAACTACTCAGCCAAACAATGGGATTCCATATGCTCAAATCTAGACTACTCTCAATGTGGAAACCGAAGGGCCCCATGAAGATTGTGGATTTCGAAAATGAATTTTACCTGGTGGATTTCATGGAGCAGGATGACTACATCCACACTCTTACCCAGGGACTGTGGATCATCGTTGGGAATGCTCTATTGGTTTAACTGTGGTACCCTGAATTTCGCCCCTCCTCCGGGAAAATCATGCACGTTGTTGTCTGGGTCCGGTTCCCCAATCTACCAGTCGCGAGATACCACCCTTCCATCCTCTCTGCACTCGGGAATCTAGTGGGGAGAACTGTAAAAATCGACGCCAAGACAAACCGCACACAAAGGGAAAAGTTTGCTTGCGTCACGGTGGATATTGACCTCAGTTCCCCGCTTCGATCATTAGTAGAGCTTGACGGTGAAATCATCTACGTGGCGTACGAAGGTCTTCCCCAGATCTGCTTCTCTTGTGGGAGGGTTGGGCACGGGGCCCCGACATGCCCCACGCGGCCACCAAAACAACTTGAACAATCACATCCCCCCAATGGCCTGGCAACTCCCCACCCAACCACCACTCGCCCTTAATCTTCTTCGGATGGACTCCAACAAGCAAGCTACGGGCCATGGATGCAAGTGATTCGTCGTCCTCTCCAATCGCCAACACCCTCAACGTCATAACGACAGGTTTGCCATAACGGTCCTCCTGAAGCAGCCTCCAAGGGATCGCGCTTCCAAGCTCTGATCGAATTAGAGCTGTTAGATGTCGGCACAGCCATCCATCCATCACCTGATGCGACCCCGACTACTGCTCCTATAAGTACGAGAAGCCAGACTCCATTCTAACTAACATCCCTAACTCCTTCGTTATCCAAAGAAGGACGCGTAACACGTACAACGTCAGCAAGGCATAGAGGTGCGGTCAACACAAGAACCCAAACGACGTCGCCCATGCCTCTGTAGTTTAGGGTAGTGGACCCAGCTGGACAGGCCCAAAATTTGTGCCAAACTTGCCAAACTCATGTCATGCCTTCTTCCCAGGCCACCTACGCAGTAAGCCCAAGCCCCAAACCAGCTCACGTGGCCCAATCCATCCCTTCCTACGCAGATATTATAATTCACGACCTATCCGTTAAATTGCTCCCACCTGTGGACGTGGACTGCGAGGACATGGAAGAGGACCCCACTGAAGAACGTAATTGCCCTGCCTCGACTTTGGATGATCAAATCCATAACTTAACCACTATGAGACCCCCGAATCTAGAAGACGGTTCCACATTAGGCACAACATTACCTATTGAATCTGACACCCAAATGGAGAAGACTCCAGCGGTCCCGACTAACTTGGTAGTCCGCCCGGAGATACCTTAATTTCTCTTATTCTGGTTTTTTTATGTCGATATTTATCTGGAATTTCCAAGGGGCTGGAGGCAGGACCTTCAAGCCTATTCTTAAAAACTACATTTGCATTCATAAACCGCGACTCCTCGTTCTTGTGGAGCTGCGGATTAGTGGTGTTCGAGCAGCTAGAGTTATTCGAAGTCCATTCCTACAAGGTCAAAGCTGAGGGATTTTTTGGCGACATTTGGCTCCTCTGGAACGTCGATATTGAGGTCCACATTCAGCTGGCTCATAGCCAATTTGTGCATACCAGTATTGAGTGGGACCAGATGTCGTTTGCTTTCACGGCTATTTATGCTATCCGTAATTACTCGCTTCAACATTATCTTTGGCAATACCTGCGGCTAATCTTTAGGGTTACCGACAAACCTTGGTTATTGGGTAGGGACTTTAATGTCAAGTTAGAAAGTACTTATAAACGAGGTAGCGCTCACCTTCACACTACCGTCAACTCCCAATTTCGGAATTGTGTGCACAGCTGCTAGATTCATGATTTAGGATTTGCAGGATCGCGGTTCCAATGGAGGTGGGGTCGAATTCTCACTAAATTAGACCAGGCCTTCTGCTCAAGTGACTGGCTTTCTACTATTCAGAACACTACAGTCACTCACCTACCTTTCCTGAAATCTGATCATAGGCCTCTCTTGGTGTCTCTCATCAACGATGTTCATTCTCCGCTGACCACTCATTCCTTTCAATTCCATTCTGCTTCGTTAACGCATACTGACTTTAGGCAGTTTGTAGCCGAGAATTGGGCCCCTCCCAGTCCTGATCTCAGCCGTGAGCTCAAAAATTTTTCAAAAAATTACAACAGTGGAACTATACCAAGTTTGGAAACATCTTTTACTGGAAAAAGTGCCTACTGGCCAGACTTGCCGGTATTCAAAAGCACCTAGAAGATGTAGACTTGATCTCCCTCAGAGAACTCGAGAAACATCTCCGGGTAGAAATGGAGCAGGTCCTATACTAAGAAGAGATCTACTGGTGTAACATCCCGTCCCCGTATTAAGGGTTAGGACCCGAAATTTTGGTACATGTGAGCTCAAAGGGAAATTAAGACAATGCATTTTCTTGTTCATGCATCATGTTAGCATATATGCATATAAATATGGAATGTTTTCGTATAAAAAGTGGTACATGCATTCATTGACAATTTCCGAGTATAATTGCTATTAAATGTGATTTTATTGAAAATGACGAGTAGAAAGAGTAGAAAGAGTGATCTTGGTATGAGTTATGATAAGGAAAGATTTAGAAATAAAATTGGTAGTGATCTGGAAAATGTTCACTAAGTATGCTTCTGTCTGTTAGCCATAACTTCTCCTCTAATTGTCCAAACGAGATGATTCTTGATTTGGATTAAACCAGAAACGTATGGCTACATTTCTAATGAAGACATCGAATTTCAATTCTGTCTCTAAGAATCTCAAAAGTTGTCACGAAGTTAAGATTTTGGTACAGTATGTTGGTGTATGAATGGAAGTTCGTCTTCGGACTTTAGGGGCAAATTTGGGATTGATGTGAATATATTTTGGCAAAGTTGCCTTCTGGAAAGTTGTAGATCTTTCTTTTATCTTTCCAACGGTATATAGTATGAAAATTTTGGACATCAGAGCTGAAAGTTATAATCTTTATAAGTAGAGATGTTCTGGAGCAAAAGTAAGACGAAAGGAAAGTAAGACGAAGTTACTATTCATCTTCTATCTTCTGTTCCATTTTTGATCCTTTAGAAGATAGAATTTGTCTTTAAGGTCTTCATGGAAGTTGTAGATCTAGAAGTCTTCTTTAAAACGGTCTAAGAATTACCTTAATCTGATATTTGTAGAGAAAGTTATGCCCCTTTGATTGCTTCAGTCTTAGTTTGGCCAACTTCGTCTTAGATGACGTCATCTTCGTCTCAGTGACGCCATCTTTGTCTTAGTTTTGGCCAACTTCGTCTTAGTTCTGCTAACGTCATCTTCGTCTTAGTATGACATCATCTTTGTCTTAGTTTGACTTTTTTCGTCTTAGTTTGACCAACTTCGTCTTAGTTTTGCTAACATCATCTTCGTCTTAGTATGTCGTCATCTTCGTCTTAGTTTGACTTTTGCTTTGTCTTAGTTTGACCTTTTTGCTTCCTTCTTCTGCCCCATTTTTGACCCTTTTAGTGGTCGAATCTTGCTTGAGGCCTTCATGAAAGTTGTCTATCTTGAATTCCTCTTTCCAACCAGCTAAAGAACACCTCAATCTAATATCTGTAGGGAAAGTTACGATAGTTTTCCTAACCTTGTATCGTCTGATGACGTCACTTCGTCTCAAAAATGATGTCATATCGTCTGATCCATTTTTGACCCCTCAGATGAAAGAATTTTCCTTCGACTTCTTCATAAGCGTTGTAGCTCTTGATTTCTTCTTTCCAACCATATAAAGAAAACCTTAATCCCATATCTGTAGGGAAAGTTATGGCAATTTTCCCAACCTTGTTTTGTCTGATGACGTTACTTCATCTCAAAAATGACATCATATTGTCTGTTCTATTTTCGACCCCTCAGATGAAAGCATTTGCCTTTGACGTCTTCGTGAGAGTTGTAAGTCTTGGAGTCTTCTTTCGAACTATCTAAATAACACCTCAATCAGAAATTTCTACGCAAAGTTATGGCTGTTTCCCTGAAACAAGTTTAGTATGATTGAGGTCAAAAACATGGTTGCTTCTTTTGGTCATAACTTCTTCTCTAGACACCCGATTGACTTAATTCTTAAACCATTGGATTCGTAAGGCTTTTCTCTACCTCTCCATCAAAAATTGAAGTTATCTGAAATGAAGTAAGAAAGATTGAGTGAAAAGAGTGGGACGGGTATAGTGAATGTGTTCTTAAATAATATGAACTGGTGTTATTACACTGAATATACTTCAATATTTTGATGATTTCTAGAGCTCTACTGATCTAAATGAGATGATTTCTGATTCGTGGTAAACTAAATACATAGAGCTGCAAAGTATCTGAAGGAAGTGAATTGTAATTCAGTTCCTAAGACTTTCAAGTTTTGGATGGAAGTTGTGCATCGTATATTGTTTTGGACAAGAGCAGTCCAAAAATGTTTGAAGTATATCTCTCGAAACACTGAATCAAATTGAATGATTTTGGAG
>JANKOD010000007.1:17414749-17425820 GCA_026284645.1 Erythroxylum acuminatum | reverse complement strand
TTTTTTATTCCAATTAGTCTAGAGTCATGGAATTTTTATTTGAGCTTGGGCCCTAATGTAGATCTTTTGCATTGACGAAAATTAATGTAAATCTCACAAGATTTGTTCGGAGGACATTACTATAAGTTCGATTGAGTTTCTTCTGTGGTGAGGAATCTCTCCCTCGTGGGTTACGCGTCCAGATGTCACATAGGACGTCGGACACGTGTCTCACCAGGGTGGGGTTCCAACAATGAAAGACCAAAATATGGTCTTTCATTTATCAATTTCGTGGCTAATAAGTGGTGGGGCAAGTGACATTCCTTATGGTTTCAATTGGTCCACTTTAGTAACTAGTCCTTTTGTCTCCAATTTCTACTCCAATTTTCTCCCAATTTTTAACAATACAAGTCATTAAATCCCAAAATCATTTATAAAAATTTCCATTGCCATTTGACCCTTATTTCTACTATTATTCATTAATTATTCTGCCACTTGGCATCTTTTTTTCCTAGTCTAAAAATTTACCTGAAATTTTCAGAAAATTTTCTAAAATTCACTAAAAATTCTCAAACCTCAATGACCCTCTCCAACATAATTTTTCATGCACACAAATCACATTTTTGACAACAAACATATTTATAGACACATATACTGGAAAAAAGTCATGAATGCATGTACAGTCAGTTTCATGTGCAAAAATGCACTATTCACATGTATGCGGATATGAGATTATGCAAGAACATGTAAGGGTGTTTCTAAGCATTCATTAACTACTCCGAAATACTATTTTACCCTTCTCGTTGGTGATGGGATGTTACATTGATAGACAGCAATTACAGATTAACTAATCTATTCGGCAATTTATCATCAAGTTAATCAATTAACAAGCCTCATTAATCAACAAACTCAACAATAATAAATCGATTAAAGTGCGAAGATTAAATAAACATAAGAAATAAACGACAACAATTAAACCATAGGAGTCTCACGAACTACATGCATCAAACGTAAAGTACCTTGTCTAAATTAAAAACTTAACCACACAAAATACTATTCACTATCTATTATAACTGAAATTCACGATTTAATATTGGGGTTCAATCGTCACTGTTACCCACCAGCTGCAACTCTCTTAAAATGCTGCTCACTCCTACTGTTGTGATAAAATCAAAAATCCCCAAAAGTTTTGACGCTAGCTGCTACCGTCGTCCTTTAATGGTGGTCTCCAATATAAAAATCCCTAGCTGCCAAAAGCTCCAAGTCGCTGCCGTCAAATTCCCTCCTCAAAGTTGCTGTTGTCGTCCACTTTCATTTAATGGTGATAAAAATCAAATCTCTCTTATGCTTCACAAGACAAATAAGGGCCACCTCCTCTCCTTAAAAGCTACCGCCCATTATTTCTACAGCTCTCCCTAAGTTTTCTTCTCTTATTTAATGAAGTGGGCCCTCCTCCCAAAAGTTGTAGCCGTCCACCATCCTCTTAATCTCCTTTTCCTACGTTTTCTTGCTTTTCATTAAATAAAGTGGGGCCCCTCATCCTTTAATGGTCCAAAGGTGGGGCCCAAATACATGTCAAAATAAAGCTTTAAGCCACAACTTGTCTTAGTCAGCAAAGAGGACTGTGTTATTGAGGCCCAAATCCCAAAGAGTCAAGTCAAAATTCGCATGTAGTAATCTGCCTGCACAGCACTGTGTTACTTTCAACATGGTCATGTTGAAATCTTCTTCAGTTCCAGATTAGCCAATTTCACTCCAAATTGTATCACTTTCGTATTTCATCACCTAGAACACACAAAGACACGAATTACCATAGAAACACAAGCAAAGCATCACAAAAACCTTACAAAAGAACATAAAACACAAAAAATTAACATGACAAAATGCAAGTTATCAAATACCAAAAGGTGAAATATCAAGAAATTGTTAATTCAATCATAATAACTGACCAGCGTTTTTCATTCCTTACCTATTGATTCATTCCCAAACTCCTTAATCAAGTACCTCTTAAAATTAGTTAAAACTCATTCCAACCTCTATGGCTTATTGCTCAGGATTGGGTCTACGATTTTTAATGTTTAAAAACTTATATTAAAAATTAAATCGATAAAACAAGAAGTTTAAGATTTAAAAAGTCTAACTAAAATTAAACCGTCATAAAAACATCTAAAAATTAAATAAAATTAAAGAATTTAAAATATAATTAAAAAAAATTGTCCTTACTTATTGAAAAATGTGAAGTTTAATAAAAAATAAAAATTTTAAATAAAAATTAATTAATTAATTTTAATTTATAAGAACTTATTAATTTACAAATTTAACAGATAAATTAATTAATTAATTAATTTTTAATAACAAAAATTATTAAAATAAATCAAATCGAAAAATTAAAAATTGAACCAAAAAGTTAGTCATTCGTCAATTCTAAGAACCGAAACAATTGAATTTTTTATTGGTTGACTTTTTAACTATTGTGGAGAAAGGTAAACCAATCCAACTATAAATTATTCTAATTGATAATATTATATTAGTTTGGATACCAGAAAGCAAGCAACTATCAGATACAGCAGAAGAAATATACAGGAAAAAATGGTCCATCACATTTAACTCTTGTGAAGCTCCTCTTTCCTGGTAGCTTAGAGAAGTACGAGAAAATATATATGATAGAAAAAGGTGTTACATAAGCATCAAATTACCAATGATACCAATGATAGAAACCACTTAATACATTTGATATCTCCTAAGATTGGTGAACAATACAAAGCTAGACATGAGAAGTATAGCATCAACCCGACATCTCACGCTTGCCATCAATGCATCTCGTAAAACACCGATAATTAGCACGATTTCGTGGCGATGAAACAGATGAGAAGAATGCCGGAACCCGGTTGAGTGACTCTACGTAGCTTTCCAGTGTAGCAACTATCTCATCGAAATTAGGTCGTTTTCTGGGAATTCTTGACCAGCATTTCTTTACGAGGATACCAAATTCCTTGGGGCATGTAGGTGGTAATGGAGGCCTAGCATTCTGCACACAACTCAGAGTCGAAATTAGAAATTCAACAAGTTTTTGCGATAATTAAATATTTCTCATAAGGCATAATGAAGAAACATACAGTAGCAATCAAGTTAAGTTGGAGAACTAGTAAGCAATCCTAAAAGGAGCATCAGACACTATATCACTAGGCTAACTGTACACAAATTAGTATATATCATAGAAAGCTCGCTTGTTTCCTAGTGAAGGAATGCCAAAACACAGCAAAAAATAATTCTTCTATCTTCTATAGGTTTTTGTAGGAATTTCTCTTGTTGCCAAAGGTTTTCTAAAGGCCTAAGGCACTTCCTAAGAGTAACTGGCGCTGTGCCTTTCTATCACCTTGCTTTGGTGCCTAGTTGCTCTTATGCAAGGACCTTCACAAAGTTGCCTTCAACTGTCTATGTCAGGTCATCATTACCATTATATGTCAGGTGTCTTATGCAAGCACCTTCCTTCAACTGTCTATGTCAGGTCATCATTACCATTATATGTCAGGTCTCTTATGCAAGCACCTTCACAAAGTTGCCTTCAACTGTCTATGTCAGGTCATCATTACCATTATATGTCAGGTGACATATAATACTTTCTGTTTGCTGAAAAATCCCCAGATCAGTATAATACTTTTGTTGGTGAATCTGTGCGCTTAGGAGTACAAGCAGGGCATGAGATTCTCTGTCCCGTTTTCCTCAGTACCCTCTGTCCCAACAACATCCTAACCATTTAAATTTTCTCTCTTAATTATTATATGGTTGAGATGTTCTTGGGACAGAGGGTACCGGATAAAATGGGACAGAGCAGACAGATGAGTAGAAGGCTGCTTCTTTCACTCTTGGAGGATATTTGTCCTTGCTCAGGAAAACTTGTTTGGTGTTCGTTTATCTCCCTTTACCATATACACAAATTAGACTTATAGGTATCCGACGTCACATCACCTT
This sequence comes from Erythroxylum acuminatum, assembly GCA_026284645.1. Taxonomy (NCBI): domain Eukaryota; kingdom Viridiplantae; phylum Streptophyta; class Magnoliopsida; order Malpighiales; family Erythroxylaceae; genus Erythroxylum; species Erythroxylum acuminatum. The sequence continues at coordinate 17,421,869 of JANKOD010000007.1, read as the reverse complement.
CGTCAATATTCTATCAACTATTGTACTTGATATTCTGAGACCAGCAAAAGCAATCATTTGCTGGTCGTTTCCAACAGTTTTATGAGAGCTTTATGTAGCAGATTATGCAGAGATGCATTCTACATTTTGCTTCAACTAACGGAGATGTCACAAATCAATAGGCCAAGAGATTCAAGTCAGAAAACCCTTGATACTGTAAGTCTTTATTGTGAAAACAAAGACCTTCAGATGAATGGGTTTCTTTCTTCCTATGCTCTTTTCAGGTTCTTGGCTCCCATGCATTTCACAAAGCTTCTTCTTCTATTCTTTTTCTATTGTGTTTTTCTTTGGAACAAATGTTTCGTAGAATTTTAAGGTCTAGCAATTTTGTACTCATTTCACATTAAAGTGAAAACACCTTAAAGAGTTCTAAGAACCAAGAAAGGTAAATTATGTGCCCTCTACTTTCTGAATACAGTTAATTAGGTTAGTGAGATACAATATGAATGCACAATAATTTCAGTAAAACTGAGGACACCAATCAACATAGGGTTAATTAGATGCAACTTTACCTTCTGGCAGACAGCAAATGCAGCCTGTTCTGGAGTCATGTCGTCAAATGGAATCAATGCTGTTAAAAGCTCCCACAGGACAATGCCGAAACCATAAACATCAACTTTCTTTGTATGCTGTTTTTCTTTAATCATTTCTGGGGCCATCCAACGGTATGTCCCCGTGAATCCCTTTGCACTACCACACTGAGATTCCAAGCATGAGATACCAAAATCAGCTACTTTGACACACATGTCTTCTCCTAACAGTAAGTTTTCTGATTTAAGATCCCTATGAAGTATCCCTTCAGCATGAAGATACTGCATCCCACGTGCAATGTCAAGGGCTAGTTTGAGAACAAGGTCATGTGGAACTGAATGCGGCTGCTGCTGATGGAGATATTTTCTTAATGAGCCCCCAGCCAAATACTCCGTGATAATACAAAACACAGGAGGCTTTTTACAAGCTGCAACAAACTGAATGAAGAAAGCGAAAAAAAAATACAGATCGAATTGTTATAAACAAAGTTCAACATATGAAAATATGATATTAGATGCGACAGATTATGTTCTTTGTTATGCCACTCAGGCCAAGGATGCAAAAGAGTCTGTACATGTATATTAAGAATGTGAAGATACACAGGTAGGCCATTTAGTTTTGCTCCAGAAATCTGTACTTAAATTTACAGATTTCCAAATAATGAAGCTTAAAATGCTTTCTCATTTTTCATCTGAGGTCCCACTGAAGCATTTGCAGGTCCATCTATTCCCCATCTATCATTAGAGCAAACATTCTTGGTGAAACAAGTCAAAAGATAATACTAATGATTATAATTTTTTTTCTCTGCAATTCTAAAGCCAGAAGTATATTTGATATCACTGAAAAGGTTTTATGATCTCTTCCACACAAAAATAATAGGTTAACGCACATGGGTCATATATACCAGTGTAGGCATGGTGTACAATATTCAATAAATGCCTATCAACCACAATAGAAAACCGTCTACTAAATGTTTTCCGCAAAAAATTACCAATTCGGTTGCAAGCAAATAAGCAACGGCATCTTTAATTCTCATCAGAGATAAAGTGGTCCTCCTGGAAAAAGTTCATCATTCCTACTAATGGATTTCGCGTGAACATAAAGTTTTTTGAGTCTCCAGTGGTATTCCAGTATCCTTTTCTTATTTTAGCAAAGAACCATCTATAGGATCACAACAGAACTAAACATAAATGAAATCTTTATCATCTTTTGTAGGCAGCCTAAATCATAAGAGTTCTAGCAAATAAAAGTAGTGAAAAGTACAGGAATACACAGGACATCGCACTAAAGAAACAGAGCTTACAGTGATGATATTAGGATGCCTTAACCGAAACAGCAAAGCTACCTCAGAAGTGAACTGCTTCTCAAGCATAGAAGCCAAGCTCTCATCTTCCTCTGGCTGACTCACAAGCTTGATAGCCACATCTTGCTGCTTATATATTCCTCTATAAATCCTACTATGCCTCCCCGTTGCGAATTTGATACCAATGAACAATTGGGACATATCAGCACTCCATTCTTCCTCACCCTCTCCTTTAATTTCAGCACCAGAAGAGACCAGATACTTTGACCAAGAAACAGCTCTGTTGTATTCTCCAAGAGAAAGCCTCCTCTCCGTTTTGCCATTGTTGGATATTTGCTTAAAGCAGCGAAATTTCTTCATGGATTCGAACCGAAACTTCTAGCAGTCAATCGATTCAATCCTAACCCAAGAAGGAAAAATGCTTACAAGCTGTATATCATTCAACTACATTTCGAAAAACTCTTCATCCACGCACTCAAACATTGAAGAACACGATTTCGTCGCCAACCAAGCGGCTGCATAAGAATAAACTTGCGAGACCAATTCTCACGCAGAAACTCTGCTTATATCCGACTTCAAATCAACCTACAAACACCAATATCCAAACCTTGCCCCTTCTTCATCACCAGAAACAAACTCATTTAATGGATGCAAAAGAACTCCTTTCAAAACTCCAAACCTTGAGCTCAAAAACCGTGAAAGCAACCCCAATAAAGAAAACCCTTTTGACAAAAACATCTCTCATCAAAAAGACGTGATCTTTGCAAAGGCAGAAGCTACGCCATTGCAGCAACAATTTCAGCCCAAATGCTATACCTTGAGAAAGTCTAGAGCTTATTTGATGGGGTTATAGAAAACTGAGAGAAAGGGTAGGTTATGGTTGTTTCTGAAAAAAACAGAAGAAAAACTTGCTCAAATGTTCAGCAAGTCCATGCCTTTTCCTTTCTCAGTGTCTCTCTCCAATCGTTAGAGAGTAAGAAGTGTGACGACTACATTCATAACGTGCGAAGATCCACCTCGGAGGAGACAAGCAGGGCCTGACGCTTATGACTTGTGGCCTTCTCTTTTCTCCATTTGCCCTTCTTTCCCTCCATAAATTTCACATTTGCCAGTCCATAGTTGTGGACTCCACGTGCACTTGCTATTCTTAATTTCCCAATACACCCTCCCATATATACATAATACTCTCTCCGATTTATAATAAGTGTCGTTTTAAAAAATTGCACGTTTATTAAGAAAGCTAATGAAATTATAGATATACCATTTTTAATACTCCCATCAATTGCCTTGAAATTATGATATGTGTAATTAAGATAAGAGAGAAATTGCATATTAATAAGAAATTGTTAGAGAAATTGTATATTAAATTGCCTTGAAATTGTGATCTGTGTAATTAAGGTGAGAGAGAAATTAAAGGTTAATTTTGGAAATAAAATTATAAACATGCATACAAAGTCAAGAATGATACTTATTTTGAATAATTAAAATGTATCTAAAACGACACTTATTATGAATCGGAGGGAGTAGTAATTAGTCGCCTTGAAGTCTCCAAAGTTGTCGTGACCATTATCGATGTTGACTTCATGTGGTTTTATATATAAGGTGTAGTAGGCGTTATTTCGAGATAGAAAAACACAACTGTATGCAGTGGGCGTTAATGTGTGCAGTGGGCGTTAATTGGAGATGAAAAATACAGCCGAATGGGTGCATGTGTTCTTTCTATGATTTCGTGTTGGTGTTTATGCGAATCAGCTCATTGTTGTTACAACAACTTCCAGATTTATTTCAATAGAGCGAAACTCATCAAAAAGTTGTTCTTTTTTTATCTCAAGTGTATTTGTCTTTGTTTCTAGTTATTTTAATAACTTGAGTTGTTCGTTTAATTATCTTTATTATTAAACAGTGAGTGTAAATCCTCTATTGAGAATAGTACAAGGCAGCTGTATTATTGGGTGTGAAATTTTTTCACGGGAAGTAAGGTTGAGAGATAGTGTCAAGGGTTGAATGGTGTCGGCTCAGTAAAGCCTTAGGTAAAACTATTGTACTTTGGTGAAAGTGATTAAGCTGGGTGAGGGCTCCGTAGACGTAAGCAAGATGTATCAAACTGCGTTACTAAATTTCTGGTGTTTTTATTATTTCGGTTTTGCTTGTTTTTATTTTGTTGGTGCCAAAAAAGTTTGTGGAAAGTTTGTGAAACCATTAACCCCTTAGTTTTTCAAAGATAATTATATAATTAGTAATTCATATTTAATTTATGATATAAACAATTCATGTGATTATATATATATATATACATATATATATTACTTGAGGTCTTATGAAACAATTTTTATTATTATGTTGGTGAGCCAAAGCAAAATAAGAATTAAACAAAAAAGCACAATAATTAGGATTTACTTTTTATTTTTATTTTTGAATCTAATTTCAAAATAAAAATTTTCTCCTTTAAATTGTTTAGAAACTCCTCCTTTACCTAGTAAGTTACTTATGTACCATAAAGTTATAAAAAATTGTAAAACTGTATATGTAAGCTTGTGGATTACTCGGTTAAATAAAGATAAGGAAAACTTAAAATGATTGTATGATTTTACCACGAGAATTTATTAAGAAAAACATTAGACTATATGATTCTATTATTAGGAATTTATTATTGATAATATTATATGTGAATACATTGAAAGAAAATTCATAATTTTAATTATTGAGAATTCAAAAAATTAAACTAATTAATTTACTGGAGAACAGTACTACTGTCTTTGGTTTTCTAAAGTTCGTGTTTTGGACTCAAGGTATGTGTGTTTAAGCCTAGTAGCTAAGGTAAGTCAAACTTACAAAAATGCAACTTCCTTAACATGTAAAGCAATAGCAAGAGAATCATTTTTATTGCATATGAGTTAAAGAAGCCTATTCCCAAGCCGAAGCCGCAATGAGAGGTCGGCTATGCCACCCTAGAGTCAAACATCCTTCGTCCTCCTAGACGCTGTAACCCTCGACAGAGAACAGTGTCAACAGCATCCTGGCTTGCTTAAACGCAATTGAACCCAGATGTAAAGCCTTGAACCCAGCTCCACTAAGCCGCTCTCTCCACTTAGCCAGTGGCTCGTGTCTTTCCACCCGAGCCGACCCCTCGCGGCTCACCACATTGCATATTTTCTCTGTATGTACATCTTCGCCAACATTTTCTCTGGCTGTAAAGCGCAAGCCTCCGGCGAATCCACCATCGTCGAATAGTAGTATAGTGACTCCGTGAAGCGGTCCATGAACTCGGATTGATTGTGGTTTGCTTCTTCCTCAACAACCGTCACGATCTTCGATCCAACTCATAATCGTATCGATCCTATCCCGGTTGGGTCCCAGTAATTTGTGGAGCTGTATGATTGAGCTGATTGCCACAGCTTCCTTGGGGTCACTTGGAGCATCCATGGCTTCACATCCTGAAGCCGCGAAGCTGCCACGAGACGAAATGCAAACTGGACATTGAGCGATCGTGCTAACTCGACAAGTCAGACGCTGATCTCTCGAACCAAGTCGCAGCCGTCAAGAGACGGCAGACCAATGCCAGTTAACCTTAATAGCTGCGGTCCACTAGGACGTAAAGCCAAAGCCTGTATGAGCGCCGGCTATTGTAGACCGTGCATTAAGTTAAAGTCCACCACTTGGGCGCAATCTTGACCATCGAAAGCCTCCAGTATAGTTTGATTGGCTGTGAAATGAGCGAACTTGGGGTAAGGATAGGCTTCGTAGAAGTGATGGTAGAGAATCTCATTCTCATAGGCAAAACCAGAACAACTGCCATCAACTGGAGAAAGAATTATTTCAAATTTTAAAAATTATAATATAAATTATTCATCAAATTGGTTGTTAATATGTAACATCTTTTAGAATATAACTTGTCATTATAAATATGTAATTATAATAATCATATATAAAAAATTGGATTCCTTTTATTAAACATATTTCACTATTATAATTACATAGAAAAATATTTAGTTTCATATACTAGATTTAAATTTAATATTTCAATTCAATTTTAGCTTAATATCATATGGAAAAATATTTTTGGTTCAGCCTCATTTATTAATTTTTTATTTATTAATAATCTTTTTTTAGTTGAAAAATAAAGTACATATTTAAATATTATGTTTGAAATTCCTATTTTTCTTTTATTCCTATTCTATACATTGGATACTTACTTTTATTCCTTAGAGAATTTCAGTAGAATGCTGAAAAACATTACAGACATAATATCAATCGGAGTCTAACAAATTTACACAAGTATCAACTCTATTTAAGAAATTGAAATAAAAATAAAAGTTGGTATTATAGACATTCTCATAAATCATAAGCAACATCGATTATTATTGTAAATCAATAGATGATTAAAGAGTACTCTAAAGATAACATATTACATCCAAAAATTATCTTATCCCTAATTTTGATAGAAAAGAAAAATTATCGACAAAAAAGTAGTAGCAACTGTCGATAATCTTCTCGATGAAGTAGAACCATGCTTTCCGCCAATATGGGTTTATGTACAATATTGCAAACATTGTGACTAATATAATAGTAAAAGTCACAGAAAAATTTATGTAAAAGACATTCATGTCAACAAGCTCATCGTCAACTTCATCATCATTTGAAGACGGTGGTGTGGGTGTTTCTGAAGTGCAATTCTTTGGTAGTGGTAACCCACATAAGAAAGGATTCCCTTCATAGCTGCTCTCATCAAATGTGGCAAATTGAACAACTCTGTTGGGTGTCTCACCAGAAAGGTTATTGTAAGATACATTGAAAACTTCTAAGAAGTTTAGCTCTGTAAGCTGATGAGAAATTGCTCCACTTAAGTTGTTGCAAGAAAGATCCAAAGTCTCAATTTGGGACATGTTTGAGAACGAGAAAGGAACAGGTCCAAATAAACTATTATGTGATAAGTTCAAAAAGTTGATACCTTGAATACTTCCAAATTCATAAGGAATTCGACCTTTCAAATTGTTACTGGAGAGATCCAATCCAACAAAACCCATGACAATGATTTGATCTATTTTGAAACCAAAAATATGTCCCTTCAATACAAATTTAAACTCTCCACCCATAGGTAGACCCTCATCAAAGGTGTTTTTTGTATACGTATATGAATAATTGGTAGAGAGTAAGGAGAGCTTATTATGTGAAAGATCAACTACGTTTAACTGATGATTCATCTTCCACAAATTAATCGGGATCTCTCCTATAAAGTTATTGTGACTT
>JANKOD010000007.1:17370177-17380951 GCA_026284645.1 Erythroxylum acuminatum | reverse complement strand
TTTTTTCTTGCAAAATAGAGAGAGGTTGCAACTCCTAAATTTTCATATTGAAGTTTCTTTTTCTTGCCTGTGATTTTTACCTTAATTTGTTTGGAGTTTTTCACATAAAAATTTGTGTTTATTTATTCATTACTATTTCTTCAATCCTATTTAGTTGTTATCTTGCTCTAATTAGATCAATTTTCACAACAACTGGCATCAGAGCATGACGAGAAAATTATGACATTTTTTTGGCACAATCCGTTCAATTTTTGGGTGAAGAAGGTGAAAGTTGATGAATAGTAAAATAGTAACCAAGAAAGGTGGCAATTGTTCATGCATTTATTTTGAATTAACACTGTAATAATCATTGAGCAGTAGCAACCGGGCATTATTCATGTATATGATACTATTCATATGTACTATAAGGTATTATTTACGTATACTATACTATTCATACGAATAGATACTATTCACGTGAAATAGTGGGAGTTAAGTTCTGTTCGTGATAGAAGAAATGGTGGCAAAATTTGAAATTGAGAAGTTCAATGAGAGTAATTTCTCATTGTAGAAGTTAAAGATGAAGGCTATTTTGAGAAAAGATAATCGTTTAGCGACTATCAGCGAAAGGCTAGCAACATTCACAGATGATAATAAGTGGAATGAGATGGATGAGAATGTTATCGCAAATCTTCATCTGACATTAGCAGATGAGGTGTTGTCAAGCATAAAGCAGAAGAAGATGACAAAGGAGATTTGGGATCATTTCACTAAGTTGTACGAGGCCAAATCACTTCATAACAAGATTTTCCTTAAGAGAAAATTGTACACTCTTCAGATGTCAGAATCTACTTCAGTGACAAAGTACATCAACACCTTGAATACTCTATTTTCTCAACTCACATCACTGAATCATAAAATAGAGTCTCAAGAACGTGTTAAACTTCTACTTCAAAGTCTACTAGATTCGTATGATTAACTCATCATCAATTTAACAAATAATGTTCGTGTAGACCATCTAGTCTTTGATGATTTTGCAGCTGCTATTCTTGAAGAAGAAAACCAATGCAAGAACAAGGAAGACAGGCAAGCATCTTTACAACAAGCGGAGGCATTGACGATGATGAGAGCGAGATCAACGGAATGTGACCAAAATGGAAACTACAATCATGGTAGGGAAAGCGAGAAGTAAGAAGAATTTAAGATGTTATAATTGTGGCAAAAAGGGTCATGTGAAGAAGGATTGTCGAAATAAGATAAATTCCAATCCTCAAGGAAATATGGCGAGCACTTCTGAAGATGGTAATGTCCTGTGTTGTGAGGCAGTGACAACAAATGAAAGAAAAAAAAGATTTGTTGGTGTATGACTTTTCAACTCAGAAGCTACTTTTCATATGACCTCTCGGAGGGAATGAATATATCATTATGAACCTGTCTTAGGAGGATTTGTGTGCAATTGCAATGATCATGCCTTAAAGATTATTGGTGTAGGAACCACCAAGCCAAAGTTGTATGATAGTAATTCGTACTATCCAAGGAGTGCAGCATACGGAGGGCTTGAAGAAAAACTTATTGTCTTTAGGACAACCTCGTGATCTTGGTTGCAAGGTTTAAATTGAAAACAAAATCATACAAATAATTTGAGGTGCGCTTGTACGTATGAAGGGAGAAAAGATAGCTACAAATTTATATGTACTGAAGGGAGAGATTTTGCAAAAGGTAGAAGCATCAGTTGTTTCAGGATGTTCAAATGCAATGATATGACATCATAAACTTGGACATATGTCTGAGTAGGGAATGAAGATTCTTACTAAGGAAAAGCTACTTCTAGGGCTCACAAAGGTATCTCTGCCTTTTTGTGAGCATTATGTTATAAGCAAGCAGCATCAGTTGAAGTTTAACACATCAAATTCTAGAAGTAAATCAGTTTTAGAATTGGTTCACTCTGATGTATGGCAAGCACTAGTTATGTCTAGGGATGTCAATTTTGGCTTTGGCTCGAGTTAACCGGGCCACAAGCCAAAAGTGGTTTGCCCAACTGGGTCAGAAGCCTAGTACAGGTCGGCTCGGCCCCGCCCATGTCCCAACTGTTACTTCAAAAATGACGTCATTTCATAAAAAATGTCATTTTTGACATTTTTTTAAAAAATATAAGATAGGCTGGGTTGACCCGACCAACCTTTGGCCCATCTGGCCATGGGTCGGGCCACGAGCCACCCTAGCCCATGGTCGGGCCCATTGACATTCCTAGTTTTGTCCCTAGGAGGAGCGAAGTACTTTGTATGCTTTATTGACGATTACTCTAGGACATGTTGGGTGTATCTAATCAAGAGAAAGATAGATGTATTTCTAATCTTTAAAGTTTACAATGCGTAGGTAGAACTTGAATATGGAAAGAATATCAAGTGTTTGAGCACAGATAATGGAGGAGAATACATTGACAATGAACTTGATCAATTCTACAAGCAAGAAGGCGTCAAAAGATAGTTTACAACGACATAAACTCCTCAGCAAAATGGATTGGCAGAGCGGATGAACAGAACTTTGTTAGAGAGAACTAGAGCTATGTTGGCAACTGCAAGCCTAGATAAGACTTTCTGGGTAGAAGCAGTCAGTATTGCTTGTTACGTGGTAAATTAGGTTCCCTCAATTGCAGTTGAGTTAAAGACATCGATGGAGATGTAGATTAGTAAGTCAATTGATTATTCAAACCTTTATATATTCAGAAGTCCTATCTACGTGATGTACAATTTTCAAGAAACTACGAAATTGGATCCAAAATCTAGTAAATGCTTATTATTAGGGTATGCTGATGGAGTGAAGGAGAATCATTTGTAGGATCTCACTTCCTATAAGGTTATCATTAGTAGGAATGTAATCTTTGTAGATGAACTACAAAAGAAAGGAGATAATGATCGCACATCAAAGAAAGATTCAGAGACTACTATTGTTCACGTGAAAAAGGAATCCCAAATGGATTCTTCTGAAGCAGTACTAAAGCACGAGGTACAAGGACCAATAGAGTATGAAGCTCCAGAGACTCGTCAATCAAATTGCCTAAAAGGTGACCAGATTGACATTCAGACTATATTATGGAGGGCAATGTTGCATACTATCTTTCAACTAAAATAGGGAGCCATCAACTCTCCACGAGATAATGAATAGTTCAGATGCATCTCAATAGATGACAACAATGCAGGAAGATATTGAAGTTCTTCATAAGAATAATACTTGAGAACTTGTGCCACTACCACAAGAAAGGAAGGCCATTGACAACAAATGGGTCTTAAGATTAAGCGAATTGGTGATGATCAGGTAGAGCGATATTGTGTAAGATTGGTGGTGAAAGGATATGCTAAGAAGGAAGGGATTGACTTCAATGAAATATTTTCTCCTGTGGTTCAACTTACAATAGTTTGAGTAGTCCTGGAAATATGTGCTAGATTGGACTTATATCTATAGTAGTTAGATGTAAAGATGGTTTTTCTTCATGAAGATCTTGAAGAAGAAATATATATGCTCCAACCAGGTTTTGAAGAAGCAAGAAAGGAGAACTTGGTTTACAGGTTGAACAAATCTCTGTACGGTCTAAAGCAGGCGTCAAGGTGTTGATACAAGAGATTTGATTTCTTTATTATGAGCTTTGGATATAGCAGACTAAATGCAGACCCTTGTGCATATTTCAAAAGGTTTGATAAAAATGACTTCACCATCTTGCTGTTGATGTAGACATGTTGGTAGAAAGCCCTAACAAAGATCATATTATAGAATTGAAGGCTCAGTTGGCTAGGGAATTTGAAATGAAGGACTTGGGACTAGCAAATAAGATTCTAGGGATGCAAGCTCACCGAGACAGAAGTAACATGAAGATTTGGCTTTCTCAGAAGAATTATTTGAAGAAGATCTTGCAACGCTTTAACATACAAGATTGTAAGCCAATTTCTACCCCACTTCTTGTTAACTTCAAGTTATCCTCCAACATGACTCCTAGCAGTGAAGATGAGAGGATGGAGATGTCTCGAGTATCGTATGCATCAGCAGTGGGAAGCTTAATGTTCAATATGATTTGTACAAGACCAAACATTCAACATACAGTGAGAGTAGTTAGTCGGTACATGAAGAATCCTAACAGAGAGCATTGTAATGATATAAAGATAGTCTTTAGATACATTAAACGAACCTCAGATTTTGTATTGTGTTATGAGGGATCAGACTTTGGTGTCGATCCTCTTACGGCCTGTTGGAGACATGAGCAACATGGAAATGGCAAGAAAGAAAGAATAGTGTGAAGATCTAATTGACTTTCATTCAAATCTTCAAGTGAGAGATTGTTGTTGCCGACTGCACTAAAGTCAAAAAGGGTTGTTGTCGTCTGCACAAAGTCGGAGAAAGTAGGAAGAAAGAAGAAGAAAAATGAAGGCCAACCAGTTGTAGACTCTGGGAGGGCTATAAATAGGCCTTCTTATATCAGTTTTCATTCATCCCAAATCTCCTCTTCTTCAGTTTAATCTCCATAATTTGGAGAATGTTTCTCCTATGTCTTGAGAGGGTTAGTGCATCTCCTTGTAAAATAAAGAGAGATTGTAACTCCTAAATGTTCACAATGAAGTTTCTTCTTCTTGCCTAAGGTTTTTATCCTAATTTGTTTGAGAGTTTTTCCCGTAAAAATCTGTGTGTTTATTTCTTTATTACTATTTCTTCAATCCTATTTAACTGTGAACCGGCTCTAATCCGATCAATTTTTACAACGCAATAAAGACTTGTTGCCGGCAAAAACAAAAACAAAAAAAGGAGATACTTTGAGAACATCGGCATAACTTTCAACCTGCTAAATCTAAAAAAAACGAAGAACCCATCTTTTTCAGTCCTATTCCAAAGAAGAACAAGTGTTGCTACTAATATCATCTTTGTTACAATTACCCTCAAGGGGTGTGGCTCGATGGTTGAGAGCGGGGCTTGACTTCGATTAGGTCCCAGGTTCGATTCCATGCTAGCCCCTCTTGTAAGAGCCTGGGGCAACCAGGATTTTACCTGTAGGTGAAAAATTAATTGGACCCTTAATAATAAGGTGCGCCTACTTGACCCGCCTGTAGGGTGGTGTGTCAGTTGAGCCCTCAAAGAGATGTGCCCGCTTGACCCATCTACGAAGTTTCCTGCGACACAAGTTGGAGCTCTTAAGGATTCCGTTATAACTGGGAGACAAACAGAGGTTGGAACTGTTGTCATTTTAATCATAAGAAAATTGGCATATTCACTGTATCCTTAATGCGATACGATGTTCAATCACTTTTTTCTATTTAATATTTGGAGGTGGGAGTTGCAACTGCTTGAAATAAAAACAGAGAGAGGACTTTTTACTTCCGGTTTTATATGTGATTGGGTGTATGGACTTGACGAAAAAAATATCTAAAATCGGAGCTGAGCCTGAGATCATAAGCTTGGACCTGTCTCTCCCTACCGTCTTTTGCTTTCATTTTCGGTGTGAATCTTTACTAGTCAGATGAGTGAACTAGGGAGAGCAAGGATTAGCTCACATGTTTTTCCTTTCCTTGTCTAGAGTTGGAACTATCTCAAGTTAAAGGCAAGAAAATTGTTCCAGGTGACAATTGTAAGTCTTTGTGAGCCAACTAGAGCTCTGGCTAGAATTGGACCAAAGCTTCATAAGAATATGAAACTTCCTGTCTCTAAATGACGACCCCTGACTTCTCTTTTCGTCTTCACAGAGTGAATTAGTACAACTTCCATCATTAACGTATATCCCTACACCGTTTTGCAAGAGAAAAAGGGTTAAATAGTTGTCAATTTCCACGTCCACTACTCACCATTTGCTAATTGGTCAATTGATGAATGAAGGTTCTTTTTACAGTGGCAACTCCTGCAGCCATTAAGCACTGTCCATGAAGAAATGCCACTAATGGTGTATATTGACAAAACGTTAGAAGCAAGTCATAAAATCTCGAGAGTCCAACAGACTAATGCCACGTTAAGGTTGACGGGCCAATAAGCATGCCACCGAGGAAACTGGATATAAAACAGACAGTTCCCTATATGCCAAAGCAGCTGGAACACCATTTTCAGCACTTTCTATATCAATGTTTGCATCACCTGGAGACTCAGCATTACCAGTAAGGACTGGCCGGAGCAGACCATGCAGTCTCAACAAATATCTCTGACTGGTGGGTTGGGTTCTTACATAGCGAGTAGTTGTAACAACAGTTGCAGGAGACTGTTCAGAATCAGTGCGAAGATTGGACAATGCACTAAGATCAAGGTTTGGAAAAACTGAGCACCGACAACGCGGACATTTCACATTCAGTCTAAGCCACTCATCAATGCACTCAACATGGAAGTTATGCGCACAAGGCAGACCACGAACCTGCATGATTACCAACAACAAACTTCAATGACACTACGATAGAAACTTAAGATCCTGCACTGTTACATGATAGATGCACCCTCTAGACTCCAATTCTCTGTCTAATTTTCCCCCACTTCAACTATGTCACCTTCCATGCTCTAAACTCCACCACAACTGGCCATATCGTGTGAGGTGGCTGAACCTTTGGAACCTTTAATTAAAGATTTGAAATTGGTAATTTTCTGAAGCTCATATGCATCCAACTTCAAGTCCGCCCAAGTGACACCAAAAGCAATAACTATGATAAATATTCTAGAATGTAACAACTAATTAACAGATCGTGAAAACCTAGAATGGAGAAGAACAAGCAGTTGTATAAAGAACGGACTTTCACCTCATTCCCCACATGAAACTCTTCTAGGCAGATAGGGCATTCACTGCAATCAGTTGGAACAGCCTTTAGCCTAAACTTTGGAAGTTCCTGAATAAGAGCTTCAACAGCTTCTCTCTGGAAAAGACAATGCAAAATTGAAGCTAAACTACAAAAATACAAGCAAGAAATTATAATAGAATGTTTTGCAGTTTTCTCTCTATCTCTTTACAACTCACATTTTACCTGAGTAGGAGTCAAATAAAGTCCAGGATGGTATGGAGTAGCATCTTGACCCATGCCTCTCATTTCTTGGCCTGCAGCTTCAAATGCCCAATCTGGCACCCGGACCATATCGACAAGAACCTGGGTTATGTTCAACAGGCTAGTATCAATTCAGATATTCAAATGGAACTGAAAATTTTCGATATTAGAGATGCATTAAGAGCTACCCCATATTCTGAAATAGGAATTCCTTGCTGAGCACGTAGTAGATGTGCCTGTCTTCGAGTTAGCCACTGTGAAAGAATTGAATTCAAAACCATCAAGAAGCATGACAATTGAGAAGGATAGTTACAAATCAACCGTAATATATGATACTTGGGCTCAACACAAAGATGCAACATAAAGATGGAAATGATAAATTTCACTCCTCAAATGGATTTTTGCTAAAGCAAGTAACCACATGAGTACAAGAACTCGCTAACCTTCCCAATAGACATGCAAGCAATACAGAGCAGTCCACAGTAGCTGAAAAGTAACCAAATTAGGAAACCCCATTTCTGACCTTCTGGCAGCTGCAGGAGGGAAAAGAGATCAGTTTCACAATTAGACTGTCTTTGATATGAGGAAGAAGAAGGGAAATAGATACATTAGGTACTTACACAGTTTCTTGCACCTGTGAACCAGAGTGTACCAATAATGGTCCAGGCCCAGAGAAATGGATAGAGTAGCAGTGAAAGAATAGAGAGAACTACTATTCTTCCACAAAAAGGGACATACCTCTGTTGCCACCCAAGATCCCTAACACATGTAAAAGAGGGAAGGAAATAACTGATCACACAAAAATATGATGGCAAAGCAACTAAAAAAATCTGAGCAAATATCAAACCATAAATTGATCCAATTAATTCCTCAATCGCTAAACTTTATCAATCACCGACCGAGAGGGGACAAGAAAATGATAAAAAGTTAAAAACACTTTATCTGGTTTGCAACACTCAAATTCCTTCTGCAATATTAGCCAGCTGGAGAAGAAGGTATTAAAAGAAAGGTAGCAAATTTTGCAGTTACCTCTTTTCAAATATGGTTAATAATATTTCCACAAATCAAGAGGAAATTATATTTATGATACACGAACCCTAAATGCAACATCAAATCTGATGCAAAACAAAGTTAAAAATCCAAACTATACAAGGATTAACTCGAAAGTGGCATTCATGAGATTGAATGACTCACAAACCCATTCCAGCAGCGAGTCCACTATCTATGAACATCAACAGACGAAAGACAAACACTGTAGTGTAATCAACCTGCAGCAGTAAAGATGGGCAAGAGTTTTCGCACCTTTAAATCCAAACTGCAGATAGCCACTAATACATTAGAGCAGCTAAGAACTCGAGTGAAACAACAGAGAGATAAAAGACCCACCACGATCCATATGTGCAATGGGTATGTACAGAGACGGTAACGCTTCCAATTGAAGGCAACAATGATTCTGTAAGTAAATTTGTTAAAGAAAATTGCAATAAAGCCTTAATTCTCCCCCTGAAACAGCAATAATCTATTAAATTCTATTCAAAACAAAATTACATACAGTAAACATTAAAAGAAAAAAAGTACATTAAGCACTGGCCAAACGACTGCCAAAGAGCAAGTGAGCGACTAAGCGAACGCTCAACCAGATTGATTCGAAGTTCAAACTTAAAAGTTCTTTCACATCTTTTTAGAAAGCTGTGAAATTCTCTAAGAAAAAAATTCCTAAAACAAAACAATACAAAAGAAAGGATACACACTTGTTGCGAGCATGGACAAGAAGAAACCATCGTACCTGCAGAGAACCCAGTTCCGGAAAGCATGAAAATAAGACAGAAATCCAACACAAGCACAAGCAACCAACGCTCATATAGAGCACCTCAAGATGCTGTTAAAACTTACCACTTGAAATCGACCCCTCTAATCACCATAAATCCAAAAACCCAGGAACACTTTAAATCTTCATTCCAGCAATGCAAAAGCTCCAAAACTGAAGCCCCAAATTAACTTCCAATCTTTCATAGAATAAAGCTCGTCTGGTTCAAATAAAAGAAGTGGTGAAGTGAAGCAGAGAAAAAAGCTACAAGGAGACGGAAGATTGACGGGAGTTTGCGTCGTTAATTGACGTCGTTAAGTAGGTACTAGAGTTAGCTAAGTATTGTTGAGGTTACGTGTTGTTTACGTTCCAAAGGTCACTTCTATTTTGGGGAAAGATTAATCATAAACATTCAAGTGGATGCCACGTGGACGAAGTTAAATTAAATTTAGTGCGTCTGTCACTTTATTTATATGCTCGTCATCCATTATTCTTAAAATGTTTTATGATTAAATTTTGAAGGGTTTAATTATATTGTATTCCTATGCTTTTGACCTTTTTTAAATTTTTTATAATTTATAAAATGAAAATTTAAAAGTTTAATAAAATTAAGAAAATATGACAAAAGTGAGATAATTAAATATATATTTAATCCGGTGTACACAATAACTTATTTTATAATTAATCAATACATTCAATTAAAATAATTATTTGAAAGTCAATTTAATAATTTTAACACTTAAAATTTTTGAAGAATGTAAAAATACAAGACTTGTATATTACAAGTTTGATTTTTTTTCTTTTTCCATTTTCTCTTTGGTGTATGTCTTAAAAATTATCATGACAAATAATATAAATATTACATACAATTCAGGAGTTACCTAAAGAAGGAAACTACTAACTAGGAAACTAAATAAACTAATTTACAGTTGTATCTACTCACTAATTACAAAATATTTCCTTTTCTTTTATATCTAAACCGATACTCCCCCTCAAGTTAGGCCATATATATTTATAAGTGCTAACTTGTTGATGATTCCATCAAAGCTTGGCTTGAACAATCCTTTTGTGAGGATATCAACCACTTGCTGTGTGGTTGGAGCATACGGCATCCAAATCACTCTATTTTCTAGCTTTTTTTGATGAAGTGACAGTCATTTTCCACATGTTTAGTCCTATCATGCTGCACGGGATTGTTAGCAATGCCAATGGCAGCGTTGTTGTTGCAGTATAGTTTCATAGGACCATCCCATGGTAGCTATAGCTCCTCTAGTACTCATTTAAGCCAAATTGCTCACAAATTCCATTGGCCATAGCACGGAACTCTGCTTCAGTACTGCTGCAAGCTACTACATTTTGTTTTTTACTCAACCAAGTCACTAGATTTCCCCATACACATAAGCAGTGCCCACTAGTAGATCTTCTATTAGTGACCGAACTCGCCCAATCTGCATTGGTAAACACTTCAATAATTCTTTGAGCCTTCTTTTAAAAAAATAGTCCCCTTCCTGGAGATCCTTTGTATCTCAGAATGCAGTAAGCTGCTTCCAGATGAACCTTCTTAAGAGAGTGCATAAATCGACTGATCAAACTGACAGCAAAAGCAATATCTAGTCTCGTATGAGACAAGCATATTAACTTCCCAACCAATCTCTGATATCTCCCAACATCAACTAGGTCACCTCTAACGTCACTAAGTTTTTCATTGGGGTCTACAGGCGTGTCAGCTAGCTTACAACCTGTCATACTTGTATTAGAAAGCAGATCTGGTACATATTTATGTTGGCTTACCACGATCCCTTTCTTTGATCTTGTAACTTCGATTCCCAAGAAATACTTCAGTAGTCCCAAGTATTTGATATCAAATGATCTTGCCAGACTAGCCTTCAAGTTGACGATTTCTTCATGATCATCACCTATGACGATGACATCATCCATATATACCAGCAAAACATTCATCATTCCACTTTCCTTTCTTTTAAAGAATAAGATGTGA
>JANKOD010000007.1:17316827-17327699 GCA_026284645.1 Erythroxylum acuminatum | reverse complement strand
CCAGTTGCACGATCTTCTGCATAGATCCTAGTCAATTCATTATATAAAGGAAAGCTTTTTCTTCGAAGTTGAGCCACATCTTTATGAGTCTAACAAGATTAAAAAAAATCAATAATTTATATAAATGACAAGAAGGTAGTTAAAGAAAATACTTAAAACAAGTTAAAAGTTCAATACTTACACTTAAATAAGAATCCCTTACATGATCTTCAGCAACAACAATCTTCCTTTCGGTGTCCCATCCAAATCTACTAGTATCTTTTCTTACCATATCATAAACAATGCTCCACTCTTTCTTTAAAGTCTTAATCCTAGACTCTATGGAGGTTTGACTTTTAAGTTTGAATTGGGAGCTTTGTTGCTATCATTCTTTCTAATTTATTGAGATAGCCAACTTTAAATTCCGTATCAGTATTGTGCGTTCCCACATTATGCAAATCAACTATGCATGAAACTAGCACAACATCCTCATCATAATTCCACTTTCTTTTTGTTCCTTTTGAACTTTGAGAATCAATAGTTGATGGAGAATTCCTCGACATACTTATCTACCAAATTAAAACAATATTGATAAATAAAAAATGATCATCATAATAAAGGAAAAATAAAAACATTCATAAAATTCTTCATTTTATTAACATTATGCATCAACAACTTATAAGAATAATATAGTCTATAATAACAACATACAACATAAACAACAAAGAGTACAAAAACTTACATAAAAAATAATACAAAATCTCTTAACACTCAAACATAATAGAACACCTGAAAAATGTCAATTGTCATTTTGCCTAGATGTTCACCATTCATTGAACATTTCGCGTGCCAATTCAATTCTTTGTCCAAGAATTAGTTGGGTAAATAGTGGTTATACACTCCTCTTTAACAACTGGATTGGTGTGAAAATAATCCTTTTAATCGCTCTCTATGGGATCAAAACTCATCTCCTGCCTAATAAAATTATGAAGCAAACAAGCTATAATAATTTGATTGTGTGTCTTTACTGGATAAAATGATGGACTCCTAAGAAAGGCCCACCTAATTTTTAGTAACCCAAAACACCTTTCAATTACGTTGTGTGCAGTTACATGCTTCATAATAAAAAATTCCTCTGGAGTTCTTGGTTGGTAACATTGACATCATTCATTCAAATGGTATCTTCGACCCTTAAAAGGTGCAAGGAAGCCCTCACAAATTGTATAACCTGCATCGACTAAGTAATAACAATCTATATAAAAAAACACTACATAAGTTATTCAATTTACATTATCTCATATACAAAATTTCAAACAACCTTCCTATATTATATAGGAAAGCTTACCATGAGGCACTTTTAGTCTATGTCTCCTAGTAACTGCATCACAAAGAACTCGATCATTAGCTACTAACCCTTCCCAACCAGGAAAAACATAAACAAATTGCATGTCAAGTATGGACATGCCTAACATATTTGTTGCAATGTCACCCTTACGAGCTCGAAATCTAGGCTTGTCTTTAATTGGCACAGTAACCCTGATATATGTCCCATCTAGAGCACCTAAACAATTCTACAATTCAAATGGAATAAAAAATAATAAGGAACCTTAATTACATTCACTATATTTTATAAAAATAATAGCATGATTATTTATCTTAAATCATATCCACAGATGGTCTGAAGAGTTTGTTAGTATGGGCTCAGGTTTTCTAAACAAAAGATCTTGCAAATGCATCACTGCATTTAAAACATTATGAAAACATCTACTAATTGTCTCACCTAACCTTCTAAAATTTTTCCTAATAACTCAACTTTTAACATGATGAGCAATAATATGTAAGAAAATTGCTATATGTTCATCAATAAGCATGTTTTTTAAATGACTTTAATCCTCCTTTACTTTCTAACATTTCAAATAATTTAAAAAAAGCTTGCCTATTCATCCTAACCATTGAAATACATGACTCATCATTGTCATGCACAATTCGCCTCACTTAATCTCGAATTCCATACAAATTTAGAAAATAACTTCTGACCCTTGGCTTATAACTATATAAAGAAGCCTCCGATGCCAACAAACTGAATAGTGAACTAACAATATTACACAACTACAACCATACAGCCAAGACAACCACGATCTTTTTTATTCTTTCGGCATTTCTACATAAACTCAAATTAAAACGAGCCATGACTGTAAAAAATAAAATTTTTATTGTATTAACATAAATTTGTTCAAACAATGTACAATGTAAGATAACAACCATAAAATAATTCAAAATAGTTTCAATGTACGATGTAAGAGAGCAACCATGAAATAATTATAATCTTACAAAATTTCATTTCTAAAGTTGGTCCTTAGAAAAGTAGGGCATAATTATTAATGGATACTATCCCATTTTTTCATATGGATTAGAAAACGAAGAGAAGACAATGGGCCTTTGATTTTAGAGGCTTAAGCTTCTTTCCTGTCAATAGTGTATTTGTAAAATGCATTAAATAAATTCTTCACGTTGACATAGTTCTCAAAATTATCAAAGATCAAATTCAATAAAAACAGTACGGTAGAATAAAATTAGTCTGTAACTCTAAACGAGAAGATTCGTGGCTTAAGTCTTTCATGCATAAACTATATCCAGGATAAACAAATACTACAATTCATTGATTTTAAGAAAAGAAATAAGCTAAAATCACATTTGTCGGTTTAAAGGTTGTCCCAGTTTTTTGACAAAATGTTGGACAAACTTAAAACTACAAGAATGGTCATACCTTGGAGCTGATTGGAGGGCTTCAAAGTTGGAAACACATTCTAAAGTAACTGCAAAAGCATTGAGAGGAAGGATGTAATTGATAATTAAAATATGAGATGTCAAATATGTACTGCGGAAGCATAATTTCAAGTTGGAAAATAAAAAACTAAAACATTTCTTTAGAAGAGGATAAATTTGTTTATATCCATTGGAAAATCGGGTATCTCATTTGATTTTCAATTCATTGTTTCAAAAACATAACGCTACATATGACAATATAGGATGTTGGAAGATAATAAAAAGATCAGTTGTTGAAATTGAAAATTTATAAAAAGATTTTCTTGCAAAGGATACATAAAATGTTATGATATTTACCATTTAAATATCCCTTGTTCTTCCCCCTTATGAATTGAACATACACAAGAAATGGGAAACAAAAGAAAATTTATGAATCCTTATCACCGTGAAAGTGTTATTTGGGAATATTCATTTTTACTAGCTAAAATGACATTGGCACCATCGAAAATGTTTTATTCAAGTTACCAACCTCTACATAGGTAATTAACAACTAATAACAAGATATTATCAAGATTTAAGGTTAAGATATTTCCTTCTCTAATTCACCAGGTTTTGTCTTCAAGTAATGGAAAAAGGAACAAAAAAAGGTCTCACCTTTAGACCATTTATTCTGGTTTTGTTCTGAACTGAGTGAGATTACAATTCTGACAATAATTCAATTCGTGTAACATAATTTTAAGGAGACACATCCTGTTTCTAAGATGATGCTTGACATATTCAGAAGTTAGAGATGTGTTCAATGCAAGTAACAAGCTATCACTATAAATAAGCCTATTCTATACTCTGAAACTATTTCCGTTATCGATGGAATTTGAGATACTTTCGGTAAGAGTCAACAAATATGATGCATTAGATCTAACCATCTGTTAAGTATCAAAATTCTAATGAATAGCCAAGCTAGATATGTACGAATCATCTTATTGTTGAACATGAATTCTTGCATTGGTATACTTGTAACATATTCTACTCAATAACTATACACCTAGAAAGAGAGTTATGTTTAACCAATCAGCCAAGTAAATTTATGATTCACAACCATATGTATGACCATCCATCTTTCTCTTTTTGATGACAAGGAAAACATTTTGCTAATTTATCAAATCAAATTCGAGTAACAATGTCGTCAATGAATTCCAGTACAAATTAGACTTGTATTCCGAATCCAGCCGACATTGTGCTTGTCATGAAAGTAAAATTTTCAAAAATAAAGAAAATCATTTAAGTGAAAAGCAACGAATCCCTTTCTAGTAAAACTAGATGAGCTTTTTCTTTTCTTTTCTTTTTTCTCTTTACTTGAAAAGATCAAAGTTACGAAGATCAATAAATCCTATCAACAAAACCTAATCCCTTAACCAATCGAAACAAAACATAAACATAACTCCATCAATAAAAACCCATCACCCAATTGAAAACAACTTTCATAGAAGAGAGGACAGATGGTAGAAGGCTGGGTTGACTTGAATAGGGAGTTAAGTTTCTAGAGAAGAGAATCGCGAGGTTGAGAGAGTGAAAATGAAGAAGTGGTGAACACGGGAGTGAAGTACAAAATGAAGAAGTTTCTGGAGGGACGTGAAAATGAAGAAGAAATGCTAGAATGAAGGATAAAAATGTCCTGGATAAATGGCTTATTCTCGGAATACATATTGATAGGTGGGGATGGTCTTTACTTATTCCTGAAAGTTAAGGAATCTAATCCTAAGATTAGTTATTCTGTATATTTTTTCCAAACCAAACAATGACATAACTAAGTTTTAAGAATATACCAAGAATAGAATACTTATTCCATTGAACCAAACATGCCGTAAGACAAACAAAGCAAGGATCAATGCATGTACAAAAGAAATCAGAGCATAGATACAAAGCATGAAGACACTACAACCATAGAATTTACTGGTCTAGCTCTTTGGCATTCTGTTAATGTGACTGTTGAGCAACTTAAGAATCTTTTGGGGCTTCTAAGCTAGGACAAAGATCAAAGTTCGGTCAACGTTTTTGGTAAGAAACCTAGCTTAAATCTTGATGTACATTGGATCCTAGACATTGAAGCATCAAACCATATAAATTCAAATAAAAGCAACCTAAAAAACCTCAAAACCCATTCAACCTGAGATGTGTGTTTACCTGATGGACCCATTAAGTGCATTAGAGAATCATAAACGTGTTTCTTATATGATGACCTTATCATATAAGATACCTTATATGCTCCTAATTTCAGATGTGTTCTTGTTTATGTTAACAAACTAACGAAGGAAAATGATCGCATTGCCACCTTCTTTCCAAATTTTTGTATCCTACATAATCGAATTTCAAGCCTTGTTATCCTTTGTTCCAATAACCCTATTCCAACCTTGTTTCATTACACAATATAATGTTGTTTTATACATCATATTATGCGCAAAATAAGGTTGGAACAGGGTTATTGGAAAAGAGGATCTTTTTCTCGAATTTAGAAGAGTTTGATTAGAGTGGGTAACTAAGAAGGAGGCCTGGTGCCCTCGGTTTGGGCCCCTCAGAAATGACCACCCAAAAACTTGAAAGAGCTCAAATCTCCCAAAGGAAGGTTATTATTCAAAACATGCGATGGTTATACATCATATTATGCACGGAATAGGGTTGGAATATGGTTATTGGAATAGAGGATCTTTTCCTGAATTTTGAAGAGTTTGATTGGAGTGGGTAACCATGAAGGAGGCCAGGTGCCCTCAGTTTGGGCTCCTCACGAAATGACCCCACCTAAAAACTTAAAAGAGCTCAAATCTCTCAAAGGAAGGTTATTGATAGGTGCTTAATTAATTATTTAATTATTTCATAACACTTAGCGATTAAGGACAAGAAATTGCTTAAGATTCTCACTTTGACTCGTATGTGATTTTAGGCACAATTCGGAAGCAAAGAATTTAAAGTAAGTTTAAAGTACGATATTTGGGTCATTTTTCAAAGATTAATATTCATTTGTCTTCATGAAGCAAGACAGAGAAAATTAGAAAATGAGAGAAAGACAAGAAAAATGGAACGAAAAAAGAAGAATCATAGAAAGTATGCAACGTGCATGTTTTTGTCATGCAAAAACATCAATTTAATGGACAGTAAAATGGTAGTGGTCCATGAAGAAAACGCAGCAACATGAAGGGAAGCAGAAACAACGACACAATGGAGCATGAAACACAGCAGCATGAAACGGTGACGCAGCAGCTAGGAAGCGTAAGCAAAACGACATCTACGTTTCACACAGACGCCTTGTGGTTGTCTGCGTTAAACATAGATGTTTGCAACGCTTTTAAAGGGTTAAACAGGAGCAGTGGACCAGAAACATTATTCGTTACATCAATAACACTGTGAGGAGAGAACAGTAGGGAAATAGAATAGAGAACTTGTGGCAGAAACAAAGGGAGGCGTTGTTATGGTGGTTTTCGGCTGGGACAATATTCAATGGGGGCTGAAACATTTTTTTGAGAGAGACCCATAGAAGGGTAACATCTTGACACCGATTCGAAGATGATATCGACACCGACAACCTAGGTTAAATATATTTTACCATTTTTTTGTTTCTTTCTCTCATTTGAAATTGGTTGTGTTATCCTAGGTTAATTGATTTGGGTTTTGTGTATGGATAATCGAATTTTCGTTATTGTTCGTTTATTTGTGTATGAACCAATTGGGTATTGTGAAAAGATGATTTTAATGCATTCATTGAATTGTTTATTTGCAAACCCATTGTTAGAATTTCGATATAATTCGTAATTGTTATGATGAAATTCATATGTAGCAACTAATAATTCATAATCTTTAGGAATTACATGACCTAGGTTAAATGACGCATCGTATGTGGTTGTTGCCTTGATTAATCGATTTTCTTAATTCGTAATGCTACTGCTAAATTAAATATGGAGATCATATCCTAGGTTATTTGGTGGCTAGGTTTAATTAACGATCGTATCTTGATTAAACAAAACCTAATGAAAAACTCAGTTTAATTGTTAACCTAAGATTAATAGTTGCTATGAGAGGTTAGAAAATAACAAATCCATGAAATATGCTTAATTAGAGTGCAGACCAGGATTGAACCAAAGAACCGAGTCCCTATCGTATCTTTAATTTATTTTTATTAGTCTAGTCTCATTTTATTTTCTAAATCAAAACCCCACAAACCTAAACACCAATTAATTTCATTTCAACAACTTTACACACACTCTCTGTGGGATCGACCTAGACTCACCACTGTTATAGTAGTAATCTAGTTATTTTAGTTTGACTAGCGTTACGACAACACTATCAGTTATTATTTAAAATATACGACGGTTCATTTCCAATTTATTAAAAAGATGCCAACACGCCTTCGAAAGCATCAAAATCTCAAAGAAGCTTTTATTTGGTTGTTCCATCAGTGTTCTCGGCGAGAGGTGCCCTCTTTCTTGGAATGCAATGATCAATGGATATAAGTATGTCGGTAACTTGGACGAATCTCAGGAGCTGTTGAGGTTTAATCCCAAAAAATGTGCCTTTGGTGCCAAATTAGGAGAACTGGAAGGTTTTCTCATGATTCAAAGAGCTAAAGAGGTTTGATATCAAATTGACACAACACTCACACACATAACGAGGGAGAGGGAGGGAAGTGGAGTAGAATTTTAATTGAATCCCAATACACCATACAACTCCATCGGTTACACTTTTTTAAAGGCAAAAAAATATCTAGAGTTCTACTTATATAGGCAACTATTCTATTAGGCTAAATTTTTGTTCCAATCATATGATAACTTATGGAAGAAGTTATCACCTTTCAACTTGGTTCAACATTTTTAGCTACAACTTGCTTCAAATCATAATGATTTCAGCTCCACTAAATGAAGATGCTTGATGTCTCTTCCACTTGCTTTTGGCTATCATTTAATTAAGTGCATGTATCTATCTTCTTCCTTGTAAGGCTAGCTTGATTTATTTATTGACATTGCCTCCCTTAAATGAAGCTGGTAGAAATTTATTAGGCCCAACAATTTCTTCAGTTTGTGAAACAACTCAGACTTCAATAGTTTAGTCAAAATATCTGCAACTTTTTCTTCAGTGTAACAAAATTGATCACTACTTCCTTTTCAATTACTAGTGCTACTGCGACTTATTATCAAAGAATAATTATGTTCGAGCATTTTGTTTTTGATATAATACTTCAAGCATTCTTCTTAGTCATACTACCTATGTAGCACAACTAGTTTCTACAATGTATTCTACTTCAGTTGTAGATAACGCAACCACGAGTTATTTTTTTGAAGACCATGATATTGCGTCAGTGCCAAGATGAAAAACATACCCTAATGTGCTTTTTCTTGTTTCTATATCTCTACCCCAATCACTATCTGTGTAACCTACAAGATTCATATAATTAACATTTGCATAAAAAATTTCTTCATTCAAAGTGCCTTTGATATATCAAAAAATTCTCTTTGCTCCTTTTAAATGACAAGTACGAGGTGCCTCTATGAATTTGCTAAGTAATCCATCTCTAAAAACTATATCTAGTTTAGGTGCAATTAAATACCCCAGAATTCCAATTAAACTCTTGTAAATAAGTTGAATTTATAGGTCTCCCTTTGCCTTCCTTTAGTTGTTTCAATTTCTCTTCAACTAAGGTGAGAGCTAGTTTTGAATTCTCCATCTTAAATTTCTTTAAAATATCATCCGCGTACTTTCTTTGTGAAATAAAAATTCCATCATCCCGTTGAATTACCTCTTTTCCAAGAAAATAAGACATTATACCTAAGTTTGTCATGTCAAATGATTTTACCATAGCCTCCCTAAATTCTTTAATCATCTTTGAATTGTTTCTAGTTAAAATTAGATCATCAACATAAAGACACACAATTAAAATATCACTAGGCTCAACAAATTTAAAATATAAAGTATGCTCAAAAGGATATCATTCAAAACCATACTTCATGAAGTATGAATCAATGCTTTTATACCATGCTCTTGGTGCATGCTTCAATCTATACAGTGCTTTCTTCAGCTTGTAAACTTTATCTTCTTTTCCTCTAATTTCATACCCTGCAGATTGCTCAACATATACTTCCTCTTCCAAAGTTTCATTTAAAAAAAGATTTTACATCCATTTGATAAATTTTCCAGTAATTTTGAGATGAGAGAGAGATAACAATGCGAATGGTATCCAATCTCGCAATAGGAGCAAATACTTCAAAGTAATTAATACCTGGTTTTTGCTTATATCCTTTTTCAATCAATCTAGCTTTAAACTAGTCAATCTCACCATTAGGCTTGTACTTTGTCTTGTACACCCACTTTACTCCTATAGGCTCTTTTTCAACAGGCAGATATATTAATTCCCATGTGTCATTACTTTCAATTGCATATATTTCTTCATCTATGGCTTTCCTCCATTTCAAGTCATTTGATGCCTCCTCATAATTAACTGGTTCACAATCTAAAAATAAAGCAAAATTAATAATCTCTTTATCAGATAGATCATTATCAATGCCTATCACATAATCTTCCAATTTGGCTAGTAACTGATGACGTCTTTAGGGTCTACTAGATGTCTCAGTCTAAGATACTAGATCTGCTTGAGTATTTTCTTCTTTATAACTTTCTAAAATTACCACTGACCTTTTTTGGGAAGTTAAAGACCAATCTCAAATTCCATCCTAATTAAAAGTTACATCTTAGCTAAAAATCGTCTTTTTCGTAATTGGATTGTATAATTTATAGGCTTTCGAATATCCAACTTCTTCCTCAACTAATTTGGAATGTAGGCATAAGCAGTATACCTAAAAACTTTAAGATGATTAATGGAAGGTTTCCTTCTGCTCCAAGCTTCCTCGGGTGTTTTGTCACTAAGGCTTTTTGTTGGACACCTGTTTAAAATATAAACTGCATACGTAACAACTTCTGCCCAAAATTCTTTAAACAATTGTTTAGATCTTAACATGCATCTTACCATCTCCATAATTGTTTTGTTCTTCCTTTCTGCTACTCCATTCTGTTGAGGTGTGTATCTAATGGTCAACTGATGTTGAATTCCATATTGCTCAAAGACTTCTGTGCATGCAAAATACTCTTGACATCTATCTATTCTTAATGCTTTAATTCTACAACCACTTTGCTTTTCCACAAACGTTTTAAATGATTTAAACACATCACAAGCTTCTGATTTCTACTTTAGAAAATAAACTCACGCCTTTCTACCAAAATATAAAAGTAATAAAATACTTATTACTTCCATTAGATGGAACTTCAATAGTACACAGGTCTAAATGAATAATTTCTAGTAGCTTCTTTACTTTATAGGACTTTCCAACTAGAAATACATCCCTATGGTTTTTACCCATCTCACATGTCTCACATACATGGTTAGGAATATTCACAATAGGTAAGCTAGACAAAACCTCTTTTCTTGATAAATAATTTAATCCAGAAATGAAAATGTTTGAAACGCATATGCCATAGCCAATTTGCATTAGGTATCATATAATTCAAGCAATCAAATTTTTCATTATGAGTTTTTAGTGGGAATAGACTGTTAGAGCCATCTTTACCTTTGTAAAAAACTTCCACTCATATCTATCAAGGTGTAAAAATCATGAAGAATCTGCACTTTATAACCTTTCTAGGATAAGCTCAGTAAGTTATGATGAAGACCAGGAACATAGAAAATATCAAAGATAAAACTTTTAGAACCATTCTTCGGTCTAATGGATATTCGACCTTTTTCCAAAATTGGAATATCGGAATTATTTCCAAATTCAACTGTTGACTGAACATTTTCATCTAAAAAATAAAATAACTCCTTATTCCCACACATATGATTACTACAACTAGAATCCAAATTCTAGATATTTTCATCTTCCAAAAAGTAATTGTTTTCTTGAAATAAACTTTCTACATTATTAGAATTGTTAGGCCTTGTTCTATTTGCTTAAATTGTTTATATGGTTATTTGTGATTGAATTTGCTTAATTGATTCCTTATGTTTGATTTGTGGTTTAAAATTTTAGAATTTGTCTTTGATTAGAATTTGGGAAGAAGAATGGAATTTGGATTTGAAATTTATGTGGTAGGTGA
>JANKOD010000007.1:17287200-17298258 GCA_026284645.1 Erythroxylum acuminatum | reverse complement strand
CATCAAGTCATAAATAATGCAAATAAATTAAATAATAATGCACAAAATAATTAATCTAATTTTTGCATGTATAATAATCATGAATTTATACACACAAAATTGACAATATCACATGAATTTGTGCAAAATTAAACAATTATTATATGTATGTCATAAAATTAAATGCTAATAACAAGACTTACATAATTAAAAGGAATAATTTTAATCAAACCCAAAAATGATTTTATAATAAAAATCATAAGATTAAAAGTTGAATTTGAAGTAGCCCAGGCCCAATCTGAAGTAGCCCAAGCCCAATTTCAGATTAATAATAATTTTAATTTTAAAAAATAAAAAAATAATGCAAAAATAATATCGACTATCGTCTTCAACCTCCGGCCGGGTCGGGCGTGACCCGGTTGGAGCAAGTCGGAGCCCCAACGTTCCAAACCACCAGAGGACGCCGAAGCTCACACGGATGCCGGCGTTGGGACGACGTGGACGACGCGAACCGCATGAGACGCCCAAAACTCGACCATGCAACGCTTCCCGAATGACAACATCGAAGCTCCACGCACGGTGGTCGTCCCTCCTTCTCCTTCACAGTCCAGACAACGTCACGTGCACCATGGATGACGATAAAAACAACTTTAGCGTCTCAAAGAGGTCTAAGGGGTCGACAAAAACAACAACCTCCAACATATATATATACGGCAGAAAACGCAACCCAAAACAAAGGAAAACAGAGACAAAGGTTTCGGTGATTTTTATCAGATTATACAGCAAGACAGAGGCAACAAAGCGCTTATACCAAATGTAAGAATAAACCACAGCATGCAGGCATCTCATACAAAACCACCGAAACCTTTGGATACATGCATGAAACAACATATATATATGTGTACAGCAACGGAAGCCAAGAACCAAGGGCAACAAGTATCCAGCAGCTTTTGGAGTTCAATTCACGCGATTTATAGTGTGAATTGAATTTACAAAGGGAGGAAGATTTAAACCCACGCGTGAATTGGATTCTTGCCGTTCTTGTTGTTCCAAACAAGTGAATTGAATTCAATCTATCTCAAGATTGAATTCAATTCACGGCGTTCCAAACAGGCTGTTAATGTAATATCAATCCTACTCATCGTGAAATTTAATTAGATATTAATTATATTATTGATATGCTTATTTCTTATAAAACTTTTGAGATGACCGTAGTGGAACTCTAATACAAAATCATGGTAACATATAACATTTATATATAATTTTAAACAATGTTGTTAAATAAATGCTAAAGAAAGATAAAACCAAAATTACATTTATAAAATAAATATTTAAAACATTCTCGAGAATTGTATTCACAATTTTTTTAATATACTTAAATTCTAGTCTAGTATATGAATTTACATAAATTAAACAATGTTTAATAATTAAATTTTGTTATACAAAACATCGGGTCACGAGCAAGGCAAGTGCCTAAAGCATTATAGTTTTAAGTGGGTTTGCAATTTTATGTGCCAGGTTAGTACTTTTTAAGTAGAATGGATTCTTAACACACTGCAAGCTCTCGATTCCAACTTGTATTCCCCAATTTCAAATCCAGACAAAACGTTAATGCAAAACAGAATACAGTGATCCGAATTTGGAAATTGAAATACTTATTTGTAACACTCTGGTTGCATGGCTTATTCACCCACTCAGCATTGCTGCGTTAATACCCCATAGGAAATCTATCTCACATCCCTTGGTTGACAAATCCTTTACAGGTATGGTTCTTGATGCATCCGATTAAACTGTTTGCTGTGTCGATACCTGTCATGCAAGAACAACCATCAAGTTCAATACCTTATGTGCACAGATTACTGGAAGAATCAAATTTCTCTGATTAGAAGGAGAGAAAGACCTGTAAGATAAGCACCGTCAACATATCCTATGTACTTGTTGGAGTTGTGCTCCCCTGTAAAGTAGACCGGACCAACTGGATCCTGGAAGACAATAGGATGATAACTATGATTTTTTACATTCGAGAAAATGGGCATAAGAGCTTGGAAATCTCAGTTTAGAGTGTTTATAGCGTACCCCTAATTGGTCATGCTTGTGTTGGCTGTAGCTATCAGGCCAATTTGAATAGCTTCCCCTGAAGAACCTGTCCATACCCCATCTAGGAACAAGAATGTCTACCGGCTTTGGAATGTTCTTGCCAAACATTTTCTTAAGTATTTCCATGGCCTCTGCTTCAACTTCTTTATCGGATAATTGCTCCACCCTTCTTGATTCCTCGTATGTTACTGTCACGATTAAAATATTTGATCCCGGATATTCGTTCTCCAGATGCTGCGAAATTTTTGTAGGAATTAGAGAATTGGAGTTTATACTAACGTACAAGGCACTTTCAGATGGATTCTCACCTGCCAAAATGGATAGTAACCACGCCTGACATGGGTGTAAAGAAAGAACTCAGTTCCAGGACCAGTAGGCCAGAACTTGTAAGGAAATTTCATGAATATCTTGGTATATATGGCCATGCTGAAATCAGATATTGCAACTCTTTTCCAAAGCTGATTCAATTGAAATATAAGATCGAATGAGAAACAACTATATTGTAAACGAATCCTTATGACGAACTTCCTGGAACTGAGACAGAACACAAAATCAGATCTTAAAACACAGGTTAGAGCATCACTTACAGGTAGGTTTGGCTTGAACTCAATCAGTTTACTCTGGAGGACACCAAGGCTCACAGAGACAATTGCATACTTGGCATTGAATACGGAACCGTCTTCAGTTTTGATTCTAACTCCGCTCTTGGAGTAGATTACCTCTCTGACTACCTATAGATTACAACCAGCAAATCAGTATCAACAAATTTCTTCTCCTTGAAAAGAAAAATTGTACAAATAACCTTGTTGAGCTTGAGTCTGGGGTCGCCTTCCACTGATGAGAGGAACTGCTTGGCCATATACTGTGCCACGACAACAAAGCCTCTTGGGTCAGCGACAAAGTTGTTGTCCTCTCCATGGTCAACGAACTCATTCCTAGGGTAGGTGTGCTTCAAGCTTGTTACTCTTCCTGGTTCTCCATCTTCAAATTCTGTGTGATAGTAGTCTATTACTTGCTCAAGTGGAGTCATTGGAGGGCTGCAAAATTCATTCACTCTCAAAACCAGTGTCTTTCAGGTGAAACAATCACTACAAGTCTTTACCTTTTCATTAGACGTTGAGCTGACAAGATTGACATATCAACATCCCTCTTCACTTTGGATTTTGCTGATAAAATTTTTGATAACTGAGAGAAGTATTCATCCCTCGCATCTGCTACGTTATTTACCTCATCCACAACTTTGACGGCGTATAATCCACCGCTGTGAGGAGTTACAGATAAGTAGTGATGTAGTGTTACAAGATATATTTCTTGTAACATGAATAGAGACAGTTACAGGAGTAATTGCTCACTCTTGCTTGTATACATGTGCAGTGATATTGCTGAAGTCATTGAGGGAGGTTTTGAGGTTGACTTTTTTGGCTATGTCCTCTATTGGATTAAACACAGGACCTCCAGTGAAAATCCAGTTAGCACCCATTTCCACCGTGAGTCCACTGAAATTTGCTTTGCTGAGACGACCTCCGATTCTGGGCAAAGCTTCTAGTATCAAAAAGTCATTAATGCCGGCATCATGGAGTGTTTTAGCCGCTGCAAGGCCTGAAAACGGGCAGATTTTTATCTCCATGAAACATACTAGATGGGGAAAAAGAAAAGCCATGAAAAGCAGGGTATAGCTTATCAGAATGTGACATTCACCTGATACTCCTGCTCCGACGATGATTACGCTAGGTGATGATGAGGCAGAGGATTTAGCAAACAAGAAATGGAAAACAAGAGCAAACACAATGACTCCAAGCTTCTTCATGACTCCAACCTAACCTTGCTTCCTTCCCTGACCAGTTAAACTCCTGTTCCAATTCTCTCTTGGTTGGAAGCTCTTGGGCAAGTTTCTGCAAATGTCTTCCATTTATCAGCAAGAATTCAAGATAATTTTATCGTATCAACATTCACGTGTGTATTAATTTATATGAATAATTACTACAAGTATATAACAGTCAAGGGCCAAGCAAAAACAACCAAGGAATCTTCACTGTCGCGGCACTGTTAATATATACTAAAAGACGAGCTCCTTTTCGATATTAAAAAACAAGCTGGCACTTCCGATAACTGTAACGGACAAGCCAACCTTCACGGGTCCTGAAATTTTCCATCGAATCGGTTTAATTCCAGCTTAAATATACGTGCAATTATTGCAAGAAATAGGAAGAATTAGCTTATGTTTAGTGATCAATTGTACTACTATTAATAGTCGGTACTTGAACTGATTATTGACTCGTGTTTGGTTTGAGCACGGGGTTGGCTATGGATATGGGTATAATAGTAAAAGGAGATGAAGATGGGTATGAAAAATAAAAAAAATGATGTTTAGTTTATAACTTGGGTTTCTGTATTAATACCAATAATGTTGTTTGTTTTGTTACATTAATGAAAATGAAAGATAATACAATACCATTTTTGCCCTCAATAAAAATGAAAATAATTTGCTCTACGTATGTTTATTGGGGCTATCTCCATATGTTTGTAAAAAAAATTAATCAATTTTATCAAGAAATTTTATCGCAATTTTCGAGCATTAGATGAGCTATATGATCATTTGTCAACAGAGCTGCATAATGCCAACAATACAATTGCAACTATATTTACATATCATATTTAAAATGGAATATAAAGCATAAAACGACATCAAGAGCTTTACAAAACAAATAAACAAACACCAATGTGGAAGACGATTCACTATGTGTTTTTCCTTTTTTTAAGAGTTAAAACCATTTACGAAAAATCAAATTAAATCACAAAACAATTATAAGGAAAAAAAAAGGAGTAGATTGGTTTTATGATTCTCGTTCAATCTATAACCATATGCACTTTCACATCATCAAACCATATAGCAAATTGGTTATTTTCTTGATTAAATCATAAAACGAGAATATATAAGGGGAAAAAAGGAGCAAAAGCCCCATTTACAATGAGATAAAACCAGGTTCTATCCAGTTCATTTAACATCAAATTAAAACGAGGGATTTCAGAAAATATAACTGGAGGCGCAGAACAAAAAAACTCCTTCGTTGATGAGACGCGATAAGACATGATGGGAGATCGTAAGGAATTGAGAGGCTATAAGGAAGTAAAGAGGATGGTAGGGCAAAGGCTAGAGATAAAAGAGTAAAAAATAAACGTGATAATGAAAACTCGATATCCTCTCCCTTGGTGGGTTTAGTAGATTCCCAAATTTAATGGGATAAATCCATTCCCCTGAAATTGAAAACCCCAAAGCAAACACTATTTCTGACAATTATTCCATTCGTTCGTTCCCAAACTCTCAAACCAAACACCCCTTTAAAATTTTAAATCTTCAATATCACTAATGGGTTATTATGTATACTCAAATTTTTATTTAATATTCTTTATTCTTAAAGAAGAAATTTATATTCCTCTGAATATTAAAAAAAAATCACTCATGAAACATCTTTGAATGTCTCACGTTCTTAATTGCTTTTGAATAAATTATTTAAAGTTCTTTGTCAACGTTTCTTCCAAGAGCTTTTGTATTCTTAATTTCTGGCTGTGGACATCATTAGTAAAATGTATGTCTGATATCACGACTACAAGAATGAACGTTTTTGCTGGCCACTGACTACAATAATTGTTACTCTACAGAACTACAAGAACTATATATGGGGTCCTTACTCACCTATAATAAATAATAAACAAAATGTCATGTGAATTGTCATCCCTCTAAAAGACTATGTAAGGTATGATACGATGTGCAGTTGTTATTTCATATTTTTACACATTAAATAAATAAATAAAATGAAAGCAAAAAAGAGTTTGATAAATTTGAAAAGAAAAATACCAAATCATTATCGAAATTGACAAGAGAGGATTCAAATTTTCCGTACAAATAACTCGAACAATAAACTAGCAATTTAACGTTCAACGATTTTTTTAATTGAAAAATAAATTGTTACATCATATTGCATAAAGTTGGAGAAAAACTCATTTTTATGAGTTGTAATTTCTCCTATATTTAATTACAATTTAATAATTATATTATCAATTGTTTGCTGACTTTGTTGCAAGCTTGACATCTTCTAACGAAAGATGATGTGCATTTTTGTAAAATAGTAGTGAAAGTTGTTCGGAAATAGTCGGTTAAATTAGATTTAAGAAGAGAAAATTAGAAAAAAACAGATATTTGAGTTTCACTTACTTTTTATAATATTTTTCTCTTATTTATATAGGTTGGATGGCAATCATGAGTTCCAAATAATTCTTAAACGTATTCAGATCTTGTAATATGTCCATTGGTACGAATG
Organism: Erythroxylum acuminatum; assembly: GCA_026284645.1. Taxonomy (NCBI): domain Eukaryota; kingdom Viridiplantae; phylum Streptophyta; class Magnoliopsida; order Malpighiales; family Erythroxylaceae; genus Erythroxylum; species Erythroxylum acuminatum. Next base: position 17,291,863 of record JANKOD010000007.1, on the reverse strand, counting down.
TGATTTAGTGATAAGAAGTAGCAATGAGATTACTTATATAACAAAAAGAGTCGAATCAAAAGAAGCTTAGACTATATTTGGTAGGGCAGTTCGTAATAAAATGGAATATAATATAATATTATTATATCGTTTGAGAGGAAGGTTTATAATATAATGAAATAGGATAGAAGGGGAGGGTTTCAAACTACGTCATATTTCATCCTATACAGTGAAAATGAGTTACCTCCAATTTAAATTAGGATGAAATATAAAATGATAAATATGGACAACCTAATATACCCTTAATATTTTTATAATACCAATTATACCCTCAACCCTAATAACAAGTAGCAAGACAACATTTTTTGTTTTATCAAGGGTAGAATAGTCATTTATTATTATTATACATATATATATTACATTCTATTCTATTCATCTTCCGAACAACATTTCACTATATTACATTATGAATCCTTTCATTCCTTCTAAACAATAATTTTCTAATATTACATCAATTTATATTCCATTTCATTATAAACTATTTCATTTCATTATATTATATTATATTATAAATCTTACGTCTAATCAAACATAGCTTAGGATAGAGATGACAAAAAAAAAAAAAGAAGTGGTCTAATCTGATTCAAAACGAATCAATTTGAAGAAAAAGAATCAAATTTCAGTTGATTGGACCTTGAATTAAATTCACACCTGAAAAAGTTAGTACAAATGACATGAATCAATTTACATAAAATAACCTCATTTTCATTCTGATTGGATCAAATTATAAACTATCTAAATCCAAGTAGAACATATTCACTACGATCTTTAATTCAAAAATTAAGCATATTTAACATCAAATGATAAATTGTTAATAAACTTAGAACATGTGATTCTTAATTTCTAAAAATGATTTGTATGATTTTGGTATATCAATAATGATAAACTAAAAATTAATACCCATAAAACCATTTATTGAATAAAAAATACTTGAGTTCAAAATTTAAATTCATTTTATTTTTAAAAAGATCAAACATGCATGCATTGCAACTTAATTTCTTTTATTTTTAAGTTTCATATACTTCATTAAATAGTAATCAAGATGGAAAATATTAAGAATAAAATTAAGTAGTGATTATTAAAAAAAATGCTTGGTAATCCTAAGCCAATCCTTGTTTTTTTTTTCCTTTTCAATTTTCGATTAAGGCATCACTCAAAGCAAGACATCTGATCTTTGCTCCCAATTGCGACTCAAACTTTAATCAGGAACTAGGATTTAAATGGACACCAGCAATTTGAATATTGAAAGGAAAAGAGACTAACAAAAGAGGCACAACAAACTAAAAATTCAATGTGTAACTACAAATAAATTATAGTACTTTCAATTTTAGTGGAGAACTTGTGCTTTGTTCTTTGCATCTCCCTTACAGTAGGTGCTTTGAGATAAAGAAAAAACACACAAGAGGAGGGTGAATTGTGTGTGACAAAACTTTTTTTAAGTTACTATCAATTTGTGTAAACGATAAGAACCTGCTAAATTTCAATAGAAAAATTTGTAAATAAAAGGAGCTTGTTAACGTTTGAAAAAAAACGAAAGGAGCCTGTTAAAAATGAAAAGAGCTTGTTAACTTTTAAAAAGAGAAAGGAGCCTTTAAAAAAATAAAAGAAGCCTGTTAACGAAAGAAACCTCTTGCAATATTAAAACAAAAAGAGCTTATTCCAAAAATGAAGGAGCCTCTTGTAAATTAAACACATACATTGTAATGCAAAATTTTAAGTTAAGAGAGAGAGAGAGTGTGATACAGTCGATTTATACTGGTTCGGCTCATAACGAAGCCTCATCCAATCCCCAAGTATTTAACTTGAGTATTTTACTATAAAACTGCAAGTGGTAAATCTTCATGAGCCTCTCTAAGCTCTCAAGTACATATTTTTCAAGGTTTTTCAACCTTCCATACTTGTAGTGTTTAACAAGTCTCTACACGCTCTCAACAAAAAAATGTATAAAGGGTTTAACAGTCTCTTTCAATAAAGTGATTTCACTTTCTAAGGCACAAGGAGTTTGATATAGATATGACTTTCAAGAATATTGATGCTATTGAAGTATTTCGTAAATCTAAGTGTCATTCGCAAATGCAGTGACTCTTCCTTTAACTAGTCGTTGCTTCATTTTAATTCTAAGTTGATTTTGTATCTTCGATATCATCCCTGCTGGAATCTTCCAATATTTAGAAGTTAATAGAAAAGTTTTGACAAGAATGTCGAAGCTAATTGTTCGAATTATGTGATTGGTAAGATTCTTCTAAATATTGTGGAATCTTTTCTAATAAGGTAAGTTCATTAAGAAGGTTCCTGTAAGAAAGGAAACATTTATCATATGATATCATTTCCTTTTAAGAATTATATCGTTACCTATATAAGGAAATAAATCCAATTTGAATTTTGAAATATTATAGAGCTATCATCAAATCATTAATAATAATCTTTGAGCTAACAATCTCTCCCTTTTAATGATGACAAGCAATAATAAGTATATTTTCAAAATTAAAAAAAAAAGAATTTTGAAAGATACCTGTAATCTTTATATGTTCTTACTCACAGTCATAATTACAAGGAGCCTTTCTTATGACAAGAGCCTATCATTTATGCATATCACAGATTTAAACTTCACAAAATTCAGTTCAACCATATTTCAACAATTAGCAAAAATATATCACAGATATATCATCAAAAGCAAGTATATCATTAACTCTTCCCCTTTGTCATTATCAAAAAAAGATAAACAACCATGAAGTAAGAAAAATATGAACAAATATGTAGGAGGAAAATTAGGCATTAACAAAAAATCATAAGGGGCCTGCTAATATCTGCAAAAAGAAGTAGCATAGAATCTTCATAAAGAGTTAATATCAAATAATCTACACATGACAAGCTCTTTTCTTAACACATAAAATATATCTTCAAATAGTAGCTTAGTAAAGATATCAACTACTTGATTTTCAGTTTTAATATGCAAAAGATCAATGGTTCCTTCTAAAACCTGATCTTTAAGAAAGTGATGTTTAATTTCTATATGCTTAGTCGTAGAGTGATGCATAGGATTTTTAGAGAGATTTATTGCACTTGTATTGTCACATAGTATAGGAATATGATCAAAGTTTAGAGAAAAATCATGGAGTTGATGTTTCATCCATAATATTTGAGCGCAACAGTTGATAGCTGCTATATATTTTGCTTCAGTTGTTTAAAGCGTTGTGCAATACCAAGAAATTAGCCACCTTCAGGAAATTAGCAGTGACCATTTGTGCTTTTCCTATCAACTTTATCACCTGCATAATTTGCATCACAAAAGCTAACTATGTTTAAAGAATGAGTTTTTGGATACCATAATCCAAAGTCCATAATTCCACGAAGATAACGAAAGATCCTCTTGATTACTTGAAAGTGACTCTCTTTTGGATTTGATTGAAAACGTGTGCAAAGACACACACTAAGCATAATATCTGGTGTTGAGCTTGTGAGGTATAGTAGTGATCCAATCATTCCTCTATACTTTGTCTCATTCGTAGCCTTGGCTTCCTCATCCTTATTAAGTTTAGCTCCAAAATACATAGGAGTACCAATCGGTTTGGCATTCTCAAAAGAATATTTTTTTTATGAGTTCCTTTCTATATTTGTCTTGACTGATGAAGATTCCTTTTTCTATTTGCCTAATTTGCAACCCAAGAAAGAAAGATAGCTCTCCCATTATACTCATTTCAAACTTCCTCTACATTAAAGCTGAGAATTCTTCACTGAAGGACTTATTAGTAACACCAAATATTATGTCATCAACATATATTTACACTATGAGTACATCTTTCTCCTTTTTGTTAATAAATAAGGTTTTATCTACCTTTCCTCTTTCGTAGTTATTTTCAAGTAGAAAGTTACCTAACCTTTCATACTATGCTCGATGAGCCTGCTTTAAACTATATAGGGCTTTAGTTAACTTCATCACGTAATCAGGTTGGTTTTCATCTTCAAAACCTAGGTGTTGCTTAACAAACACTTCTTCGTTAATATATCCATTTAAGAAGACACTTTTAACATCCATTTGGAATAATTTAAAGTTTCTATAGCATGCAAAAGCAAGTAAAATTCTAATTGATTTTAATCTAACAATAGGTGCTTAAGTTTCATTAAAATCAATGCCTTCCTGTTGATTATAACCTTGAGCTACAAGTCTAGCTTTGTTTTTTACCACCTTACCGTTTTCATTAAGTTTGTTTCGAAATACCCAACGAGTTCTAATGACTGACTTGTTTTGTGGACAAGGTACTATATTCTAGACTTTGTTTTTGTTAAACTGATTTAGTGTTAGCCCCAGAAATTTTTTTTATGTTATCAAGCATGATTTGAGAAAATTAAAGCATTAGTAAATTAAATTAAGTTGATATTTAATTAAGTATAGTAGCATAAATGAAGTTAGTTGACATGAGCTAATGAATTAAATGAGTTAGGTAGTAAGTGAATGAAATTAAATGTGTTAGTTGGGTTTTAAAAGTCAAATGGGCCTGAGGCTTGAATGGGCCTAAGTTGGAAATGAGTTGGGTTAAGTGATAGTGGAAGAAGGTAAGAAGGAAGAAGGAGAATAAGTTGGGCTTTGGGCCTTTGGGCTTAAGTAAATTAAAAGAAGTATAAA
>JANKOD010000007.1:17274160-17287100 GCA_026284645.1 Erythroxylum acuminatum | reverse complement strand
AATCTATAAACCATTTTATACGCCTAAAATAGTGAAAAGGAAACATGAGAATAAAAATTATATAATATGATATATTAATAAAAAAGACATTTTTTACTTGAAATAGATTTTTCCAACACTCATCTATAACATTACTTCACCAATGAAGGGAATTGTAACCAAATCTTGTTTCTTTGAGTTGGTTCTTAAAATTCTTCAATCTAACTCTTAATACATTATACGTGTTCTTTAATTGAACATCATTATACTCTCTAGTAGGTTTTGCTTAAAGACTCATGTTAATATTTTTCCAACCAAATTTATATAAGATAGTAGTTGTTCGACTTTAGTCTTCACTTCTTTAACCTTCAATGAGATTAAACGACCTTTATGGTGTCATTCCATACCTTATTCTTTTTATTTATTTCCACACAATCATTTAAATTATTTGCATTATTTAAAGCTTCCATAACTAAATGTAATTACATATAAGTGATAACATAAAAAATGAAAATAAAATATTATACTAGATAAGAAATTTCATTATAAGTTTCGTTGTCTTTGTTTCAGCAAAAATTATAAAAAATTTCCTAATAATATTTCTAACTTAGGCATGTCTTATGTAGAGTCTAATATTGTGTCCTTAGACTACAAAAATGATATAACGGTGTTCTTGAAGGATTATTCACATAGTTAAATCTCACTTTTATCTGCAACATAAAATCTCAAGGTTGGCTACTGAATCTCAATTCTTGACTTAAGCATGTTTCTTAATTTCCACAAAGAATAAAATGCTAAAGCCGGTTCATAAATAATCACAAGACAAATATAAACAACAGTACAATTTATAGTACAATTTATCAAATAATCATTTAATAAATTTTCTAATCTAAGTATGTACCATGTTGAGTCTAATATAGTATCCTTGGACTACAAAAGTGATATAACATTGTTCTTAAAGGATTCATACACTATAAGAGATCTAAGAAGCAACATAATTCATATGCTGTAAGAGAAATGAATGTTTTATCAGAAAAATTATTAGAAAAGCTCTTTCTTCGGTATTTTAATCCTTTTTTATTTGACCATAGAAGCTCTCTCATCTATCTTCTAAACAATTTTTTAACGATGCTTAAGTTATTGGACTACAAAAGCTCTCCCCTCTCCCCTCTATCTTCTAATCCTTCTCATTTTTTCTTTCATAAGCAAACTTGCAATAGTTAGTGAAATGACTATTTAAAGATTAATCTAAAGAAATCAAAACTTTTTAGGAAATACCGAATACGTCATAAACATCCCTTTCAATCAGGACCACTCTTAATTTGTTCTTACTCTATTTGATACTGTCTCATTCACATATTTCTCTGAGTCCTACACAAATTTATGGATGATATGTGATGTGTGTAGGAGTAAGAATCATCGTGAAAATGGTGAACGTGACGGGGTGAGCTTGTCATTCCAGTAGAGCCTACGTCTAGAGCTAGGATCGAGAAATTATAAAAGGCCCTCTATGCTCGTGTGAGCCAATTTGTTGAAATGATGGAGTGCACCAAGCCTATTGGAGAAGAGTTATCTGAATCACAACCCAAATTAATTCATTTATCTCAAATCCTTGGATTGGACTTACTTGGGAGTTGAAGATCATTGCATTGAGCTGCGTATCATCAATTAAGCCCAAGAGGAAATACGTGCCTATGATCAGATTTGAGAGCGCATTGGACCAGGCCTAAGCGTGTTTTTATTATTCTAGTTTAGACTTGTTTTAAGTTATATTTAGTTTGGGCTTCTATGTTTTATTTAAGCCCAAGTCTTTTATTATTTGACCTAGGTATAAATACTTATGTTTTAGGATTTTTGGAGAACAACTTTTAGATCAGAATTGCTTGAGTGTTGTCGGCTTCAATAGGGAAAAACATTATTCTCTTGTTCTTGTTACTTTTCAAACCATCTTTCACTTATCAACTGTTTTCCCAATTGTGGTGTGCCGATTGTTCGTTTCTTAGTTTTATTTTGATCATCGAGATTGCTTGGAACAAGTTTTCAAGAGGTGTCGTAGAAATCAAACCTTGCGTATCCTTATTTTCTTAATTGTTGAATTTGAAATTTCCATCCTTCTTAATTTCTTAAGGTCAAAAACACACCAAAACAAAACACCCATCAAAAAACATCATCAAATCGACATCAATCCTTCCGTGGTGCACGTTATTTTGGTATCAAATCCTTGGTTTGGAGGAGAATTCTTATTCAACTCCATCAAAATTTAAGAAACTGCCACCCATCACCATCCAATTATCGTTGGATCATCAATTCAGGTGTGAATTAACTTTTGGTCTAGGATTTCGATCTTTCTTCTTATTCTTATTTTAGTTAGGGTTTTCAATTATTCTTCTTGTAGCTTTTGTTGAAACTTTCGGTTTACATCAAAAAAAGTTCGGAAAAATTTGAGAAAAAAAGAGTCTAAAAAAGAGTCGGAAAAAACCGAAAAATGAAAAAAGTAAGAAAAATCTAAAAAAATTCAGAAATTTTGTTTGTTTTCCCATACTTTTTACTTGATTGTGGTTCATTTGAATCAACCGTGACAAATAGTTTCAATTTTTTTAAGATTTGTTAGCTTGTTATTGGTTATTGGTTTGGGTTGCTTGTTACTTATTATTTGAGCTACAATTGGGAACATTGATTTGTTGAAGCTGTGGTTCTAATTGTAACTTGAATTTCAAAGAATATTGAGTGGTAAAAGGCAAGAGTGTGTGAGCTTATTTGAGGGAGTCATTGTCGTGACTTAAACACAAGGGGAGCGACAAATTCTTGAGTGAAACATATGAGGGAGTGATTATGAGGTTGTTTTCTACTAACCTTCGTTTTGTAGGAAAGAACATTCACTAAAATGTCATAGGAAAGTGGGAATTAGGATGAAGGTAGAGTGGGGGAGATGAATGCTCTTACATTGAGAACCATACAACAGTCATTTGAGAAGTTCAATCTCTCTTTTGAACGCATGAGGGAGACATTGGATAGTTATGCTCAGCAGATAGAGGAGCTTAAACGTGGGGGACGTGAGGAACCTCAGGTTAGGCATGCTACCTTTCGCCAACAAGCACCACCACCTCGTCTACAACCACCACGGTATGAGCCTGAGGAGGAGGAGGACTATGAAGAGCGCATGCCTAGGAGAGCTTGGAAAGGAGAACCCCTCAACAGGCGAGATGGAGACCTCAAATCCATTAAGATGCAGATCTCAGCATTCAAAGGGAGAAATGATGCTGAGGCATACTTAGAGTGGGAAAGGAAGGTTGGCTTGACCTTTGAGTATCATAACTTCTCAAAAGAGAAGAAGGTAAAACTTGTTGCTGTTGAATTTACAGATTATGCACTAATATGGTGGGATCAAATTGTGACCTCTAAGAGGGGGAATGGAGAGAAGCCCATCAATACTTGGGTAGCAATGAAGGCATGCAAGAGGAAAAGATTTGTACCTTGTTACCATTATAGGGAGATGCATCAAAAACTCCAAAGACTCACACAAGGGTCTAAGTCAGTAGAGGACTACCACAAGGAGATAGAGATTGCTATGACTCGTGCTAATATAGTGGAGATCCCCGAGGTCACCATGGCAAGGTTCTTAAGTGGATTGAATAGGGAGATAGCAAATGTGGTGGAGTTATAGCACTACTTAGAGATTGAGGACATGGTGAACATGGCCATAAAGGTGGAGAGACAACTCAAAGCTAGAGTGACAATAAGGAGTGGAGCAAGTTCTAGTTACTCATGGAACTCAAAATGGCCCAAGAAGGAGGAGAAGTCTGAGGATAAGGGGGTGGACTTGAAGGAAGCACCTAAGAAACCAATTGGGGGATCTTATCAAAAAGGTACTTCTAACACCCAAGCTACTTCTAGTAAACATTCATCTATAAAATGTTTTAAATGTTTGGGTACTGACCATATTGCTTCTCAATGCCCTAATAGAAAAGTGATGTATATGAAGGATAATGGGGTTATTGATTCTGAGGATAGTAATGCTGATGATTTGTCATGTGATAGTGTTTGTGATAATGATGATGATGAATGTGTGGAAAGAGCTGTCATAGGAGAAGCACTTGTAGTTAAGAGAGTGTTAAGTGCTAGAGTTAGAGATAAGATTCTAGATCAGAGGGAGAACCTATTTCATTTAAGGTGTTTGGTGGGTGGAAAGATGTGTAATTTGATCATAGATGGAGGTAGTTGTACCAGTGGGGCTAGTCGAACTATGGTGGAAAAATTGGGCTTGACATATAGGAAACATCTGGAGCCATATAATTTACAGTGGTTTAATGATAGTACGGATGTGAAGGTGACTAGACAGGTACTAGTGCCATTTTCTGTAGGGAGGTATGAAGATGAGGTGTTATGTGATGTGATACCCATGGAGGCAGGACTTTTGCTATTGGGGAGGCCTTAGCAGTTTGATAGGTGAGTATCACATGATGGATATACAAACAAGTACTCATGAGATCTACCAGTACCAGGTTAAAGCTTTGCAAAGAGAGGAGGGTTTGGGCAGTGAGATAAAGAAAAATGATGAGGGAAAAGAGGCCCAAAAGAAAAGAGAGATTGGCCCAATGGTGAGTGATTGCACAAGTTAGGAAAAGAAAGTGGAATGTGCAGGAGAGAAAAGTTCAGGGAGAGAAAAGAAGAGTGAGTTTGTATGCTGGAGGAAAAGACATGAGGAGAGCAACTGGAGAGAAGAAAGCACATGTAATAGTTAGGTATAGAGAGTGTTTAGTTTCTGATGCTAACCCTCTTGATTCTTTGCCTAGTGTATTTTCATCTCTTTTGTAGGATTATTTATATGTCGTCCCAGAGGAGATGCCCAAGGGATTGCCACCCTTGAGAGGCATAGAGCACCAGATAGACTTTGTGCCCGGAGCTTAGATTCCTAATCGCCCAGCTTGTAGGAGCAATCCTGAGGAGACAAAGGAGCTTCAAAAGTAAGTGGTTGAGCTACTGGAGAAAGGACATGTAAGGGAGAGCTTAAGTCCTTGTGTTGTGCCTGTGCCAAAGAAAGATGGAACCTGGAAGATGTGTGTGGACTACAGAGCTGTGAATAAAATCACTGTAAAGTATCGCCATCCTATTCCTAGGTTAGATGATATGCTTGATGAATTGCATGGTGCATGTATCTTTATAAAGATTGATTTGAAAAGTGGATACCACCATATTAGAATGAAACCAGGAGATGAATGGAAAACTACTTTTAAAACTAAATATGGGTTGTATGAGTGGTTAGTCATGCCATTTGGTTTAACTAATGCACCTAGCACTTTTATGAGGTTGATGAATTATGTCTTATGTGCATTTCTTAGTAAATTTGTGGATGTTTACTTTGATGACATCTTGATATATAACACTAATCTTGATGAGCATGTCATGCATGTGAGGTGTGTCTTAGATGTATTGAGACAGGAGAAACTGTATGTGAACCTTAAGAAGTGTACATTTTGCATTGATAGACTTGTATTCCTAGGGTTTGTAGTCAGTGCTTAGGGAGTAGAGGTTGATAGTGAGAAGGTGAAGGCTATTCGAGAGTGGCCAACACCTAAGAGTGTTAGTGAGGTGAGGAGTTTTCATGGACTTGCTAGTTTTTAAAGAAGGTTTGTGAAGGACTTTTCTACTATTGCTGCTTCGTTGACTGAAATAATCAAGAATGAGAAAGGGTTTACATGGGGTGAGGAACATAAACATGAAATCAAACCTTGCGTATCCTTATTTTCTTGATTGTTGAATTCAAAATTTCCATCCTTCTTAATTCCTCAAGGTCGAAAACACACCAAAATAAAACATCCATCGAAAAACATCATCAAATCGATATCAATCCTTCCGTGGTGCGCGTTAATGTGTCTCGAACAACCACTATCAACATTATCTCTATCTTTCCTTTCAATATAGTTGAAATGTGATATTTTACCTATCATGTGTCTCAAACAACCACTATCAACTATCCATTGATTTTCTCTTTTCTCTGTTCCGAAGCATATCTCATCGTCTCCTGTTAGCAAACATTTCTGACTTCTTCAGGCTCTTCTTCATCTTCAAAGTTTTCAAAATCCTCATCTGACCAAGCTGCAGTCATAGGTTACTTTTTGGGTTTTTTATTTGTTGTTTTATTTTGTTAAATAAGAGGACATTCTGGTTTTGTGTGTCCAGGCTTCTTACAGTGTTAGCATATGATTTGATTATTTTGTGAATTGCTACTATTGTTGTTGTGTTTAGATAGGAATCTGTTATTTCTAGCTTTCTTGTTTCCTTCTTTTTTCTTCATTGGCTTCTTTTTATAGAAGCATGCATATTTTCTAACCATGAAATTGAATTCATCATTTCCATTTATTTGCAACTCAGTGTCACTTTTATCACTGTTTGATGGATTTCATTCACAACTTCTTTTAGTGTCATTCCTCTTCTATATGAAGATCCTTCATCTCACCTAAGCTTGGCTTCATGGATCATCAAGTTTCCTCTTAACCAGTCGAGTGAAATAGTGTTAAGATCCTTTGCAAGTTCTAGAACTACCAACTTAAGTCTCCATTCCTTTGACAGTGACCTTAGAATCTATGTTATAAACTCATCATTGAGATATACCTTTCCCAAGGTCTTTTAGGCTGTGACGACATTGTTGAATCATCCAAAGAATTTGTTTATAGTTTCTCCCTGTTTCATGCAAATAGTTTCGTATTGATGCACTAAAAGGTTTATTCTATGTTTCTTTACATCATTCGTTCCTTCAAAAGTAACTTGAAGTTTATTCCACATTTCCTTTTTTGTAAAACAATAGGATATCTTTTCACTCTTCTAGAGATAGTGCATAAATCAGATAATGCCTTGCTTTGGAATTCAGTTGTGCGTTTCTTCTATCAATATTAATCTACACTTCTACGTTATCAATAGCAGGAGGTGTGGCTCCAACTTGATATCTTGCCATATTTCGATAACTACATATTGAAGATAAATGGTCATTCCCTCTTTCCAATAAGAATAGTTGTTTTCATTGAAGTAAGGAGGTTGTAGGAGGGATTATCCTTCAAGGCTTATCAAATTATTTGCCATGATCTATCATGTGTTATAAAACACAATAAATGTAAAACTTTGCTCTAATACCAAAGGATAAAGCAAACACACGCAAGAGGGGGGTAAATTGTGTGTGACTTAAAAAAAATTAAATGTTACTATCAATTCGTGTAAACGATAAGAACTTGATAAATTTCAACAGAAAAAATTGTAAATAGAAGGAGCCTGTTAAAAAATGAAAGGAGTTTTTTTACGTTAAAAAAAAAAACAAAAGGAGCTTGTTCACTTATAAAAAGCAAAAGGAGCCTTTTAAAAAATGATAGGAGCCTGGTAACGAAAGAAACCTCGTGCAAAATTATAATAGAAGGAGCCTATTCTAAAAGTAAATGAGCCTTTTGTAAATTAAACACCACACTGTAATGCAAAATTTTAAAAGTTAAGAGAGAGAGAGAATGTGACATAGTCGATTTATACTGGTTTAGCTTATAACGAAATCTACGTCCAACCCCCAAGTATTCAACTTGAGTATTTCACTATGAAACTCCAAGTAATAAATTTTCACAAGTCTCTCCAAACTCACAAGTACATATTTTTTAAGGTTCTTCAACCTTCCACACTCGTAATGTTTAACAAGTCTCTACAAGCTATCAACAAAAAATGTATAAAGGGTTTAACAGTCTCTCTTAATAGAGTGGTTTCACTTTCTAAGTTACAAGGAGTTTGATATAGATATGACTTTCAAAAATATTGATGCTGCTAAAGTATTTCGCAAATCTGTGTGTCGTTCACAAATGCAGTAACTCTTCCTTCAACTAGTCGTTGTGTCATTTTAATTTTGTGTTGACTTTATATCTTTGATATCATCTCTACTGGAATCTTTCAATATTTAGGCATTAATAGAAAAGTTTTGACAAGAATATCAGAGCTAATTATTCGAATTTTGTGATTGATAAGATTCTTCCAAATATTGTGGAATCTTTTCTAATAAGGTACGTTCATTAAGAAGTTTCTGTAAGAAATGAAGCATTTATCCTATGATATCATTTCCTTTTAAAAATTATATCGTTACCAATATAAGGAAATAAATCTAATTTAAATTTTGAAATATTATAAAGCTATCATCAAAATCATTAATAATAAATCTTGAGCTAACACTTTCAACCTTCTAAAAAATTATTGGTGAACAAAAATGGTGAATTCATTTCAAGTATTCATTAGTGAGTATAAGCAAAATCTACACATATAATTATTCATGACAGTAATGATTATCATTGTTATAGATACAACCGTAGAACAAATCCTTTTAAAATCCTTTTGTCGCCTATTTGTTACCTATGTTAGAGAGAAATTAAAGAATTAATAGGACATGTATTTTAGTAATAAATAATATTAATTTAAGTCAGATTGTAGGTATTTAGGCTAAATTATCTACCAATTAAAGTATGACCTTATGGGACAATTTAGATAATAAAATTCCGCAAAATTTTCTTACATCATAAATCATGTAAGCTTAAAAGGCATATGAATACCCCATTTACAATTAGGATAATTTTAAAAAATCAAATTATTATTTTTATATCAATACCTCCCTAATTTTAGTATTTTTGATCGAATTAATATCTAGTAATTGATAAGAGTGTAATAAATAAATGATAAGAATAATTAGTACATACGAGAAGATTTACATCTGAATAATTAAAATAGAATTTGTATTTGTATATGAACTAGTTGAAGCATAGTCGATACTCCTCTCGATATACTAGCATAGTTGAAGCATAGACATCTTAAACTTTAAGATAATCATTAATTAATTGTACGTAACTTTTTTCATGGACAACAAGAATATTAATAAAGAATTGTCCACAAGCCACAATTTAATAAAGAATAGATCCCATTATTTTGTTTAAAGGTACAAAATAATTAATTTTTAAAACAAAAGGGAATTCAATTGTTAAGATCGAGGGGTTAATCTCCTCATCTTCTTTCATGGACAATTAACACAGGTTGTCTTGTCCACAAAGCAACAATTAAATAACATCCCATCAACTTTGGCGTGCCAATCGGCATTTGTTTAACAATGATGACAGTACAAGCTAATTGAAAATACTTTTAAAACAAATGGTGCTTGAAGTATTTTTAAAGCCAAAAAAAAAGATTTTTAATTCTTTAACAATGTCATATATTTGATTATTTTTAAAATTTTCATATTTTATTACAAAATATATCACGTGTTTATTTTCGGGAAAAAATTAAAATATTGTTTTGGAGGATTCAAATAAATCTTTATGGTCAAAGGTGGCTACAGACATTGAGTTGTCGAATCGATGATCGATCCTAGACCTTTTGTTTCTTTTTTTGGCAATTAATAAAGGAGAGGAATATTGGTCCACAAATCAACAGTGAAAAAGACATTCATTAGTGTCGGATGGGCACATGGAAAATGATGGGTAAAGGGTACGTGGAACAGCGGACATGAACCAAATGAGAAACGACAAATAGCTTTTCTTTTTTTTTTCTTCTCACGAGGTGTTTTAGGCGAGTCATAACTATAGAAAGACACCTTTAAGTCATCCACACTTAGACTAATTCTTGCTCGAGCCGGATAAGTCCCTTGCGGGAGGCAAAACTCTAACTTCAAGTTTTAAACAGCGGCATACATGAGGGAGGTTCGAACCCACGACCTCACTTAAGCCAAGAGAGCCTTACTCGATAGCTTTTCTTTCCCATCCATCGTCCCAATGTGTTATCCACGAGATGAGGCTCCTGACTTTTATCCTCGCGCAGTTGCTCACGTCTATTTTTCTTGTTTAGAGGCCTCGAAACCTTAACTCTCTCTCGTCTGATTATTTCTCTCAAAAGTTTTAACATTAGACTGACATGCATGCATTTTAAGGTTTAATGCATTTAAGGAATCGTTAGTAATGCTCTTCCCATTCATATTCCTGTAGGCCTCAAAACCTTAACTCCTCTTCTTATAGCTAATTTCTTAATGATAAAACAGCTATTTGGCTTTTTTTTTTGCAGGTTATATAATACTGTTGGAATTGAGAACTAGAAATTAAATAAAAAAATAGGTAATGCAAGAAGTAAGTTATTAATAGGATGTATTTTATATTGAAGTTAAAGGCCTAAATATATAGGCAATTAATAAAAGGTAAAGATTAACTAAACAAATCAAAAATTTAAAAATTTAAATCGTAATAAATAACAACTTTATCTTAACAGATAAAATTTTAACTTCTAACAAATTTTAAAAATTACCCTTTCTTCATCATTCTTCTTGGTTTGATTTAGGATTGGATTTTGCGAAAGAGGTGTAGGCTTAAGCTCACTTTCAATAACTTCCCATAAACTGATAGCTTGCAAGTAGGACTTCATTTTGATAGCCCAAGAGTGATAATTTTCTCTATTGAAAATAAGAATTGGAATAGAGAAATTGTTTGGTGTCATTGCAAGGGTTGAGCACTCACAATTTTTTAAAGGTTTCACTACTCAATCCTTACAGGCCCAAGAATAACTGAAGCTTTGATACCATATTGAAATTTATAACTAGAAACTAAATAAAAAACGGAGTAGAAAAGAGGTAATGCAGAAAGCAATTTATTGATACTAAAATGATGTGGTGTTCATAGTTCATACTAAAATGATGAGGTTGTGCTTAATGAATAGGAAAAATGATGTGGTGTTTTGTAGAGAAGGCTAGCCTACAAGTCTTCATAACTCATATTTCCTATTCATTAAGCACAACCTCATCGCCTATTTCTCCTCCACCTTCCTATAATACATTGAACACTTCACTACCTGTTCCAAATGAACAAATGTCAATTGCTATTATCTAACCCGGCAACCAACCTTCTCCTCACGTACCTTCTTTTTCAAGCCAACTATCTTAACCCTCTGTCACAGCCTATTTCCAAAACAACATCCATAAGCTATCTTTTTTCTTAATATATGGCCATTTTAACAACTCCCTTTATACCATTTACTCACAAACAAGCACACAAATAAGAAAGATATAATGGAAAGTGAGTTTGATGCACTATTAAAAAAACTAGACACGGGATCTGATACATAGGAGGAACCTCAAAATGTAATAGTTTTTAGTGGTTATTTCCAATTAAGAGAAAACCTAATTAATTTATTTACAGATACAAGGTACATCTTATTACAAAAGGATTTACATAGAGGATCGATTTTAACTATCATTCCATGTCTTTAACCCCATAGTCAAACATGTTATAATGCGATTGATCTTCTCACTGGCTGTTTAGAAAAATTGGGTCATACATATATTAGATGTCAATAATAAATTCCTTTAATGAATAATTATGCTTGGAGGAGGAACTTTTCATGAGACAAATACTAGGGTTTGAGTATTTAGAATCCCATATTATGTCTTCTACATGTATAAAATGATAATGAACTTGTTAAGTGACCGTTTCACCATAATAGTTTAAGTTGTTGCGTGAAACTAATTTAATTGATTTGATATATTTACTAACACATCCCTTCAAGTGAAAGCCCTTTGGGCTTGAAACTTGCACAGGCTCACTCTACCTTGTGCTGAATAATAGGTGGGTGGTAGAATTTGAATTCACGACGGCTTGATCACAAAGACTCTGATATCATGCTAAGTGATCGTTTCACCATAATAGCTTAAGCTGTTGTGTGAGACCAACTTAATTGGTTTTATATATTCACTAATAAAAGTTAAGCAGTTTCTAATCTCTATTGTCTTCTAAAATCCTAGGTAAACACATCCCTACTTTTTCTTCATAAATCATGTTTTCTTGTTTATTTTCTAGTTTATGTAATATAATTGTGATCTGGAAATAGTCTAGCTCTTATCCACTATGCCCTTCATGCCCTATCCACACAATTTTATGCTGAGGACGTCAAAAACTCAACTTATGTCTTAGGTGTTAAAGTATTGCGTACAACTGATGGATTGATACTTTCATGGTCAGAATACATTGAAACCATTTTACATGACTATAACATGCATAAAGTAAGGGTGTTCTAACACCAATGGCTTCTACTATGCCTTTACACCTCAATGATGCCTCCCTGCGTATATGGATTATGGTTGGGTCGGCTGGACCGGCCCTACCCGGCCCAGCTCCAAGCCAGGATATGGACGGCCCAATGATCACAGCCTGTTCGGCCCAGCGGATGTTAGACTCCCATGCAAATGCTACAACTCACGTAAAGACCTAAACTTAACGATAATCCCAGGTATATAAGGTGTTATTCTACCGTAATTCAGGTATGACAATACAACCCTACTGTTCTCTGATTACAGTGGCTAAAACCCTACCAAAATACTAACTTGAGTGTCGGAGGGGCCTCCCGGGAAACAACCCCCGGCATGCCTTTGTTTGTTTTGCAGGTATCACATAGTCAGAACAGCACAGGTCATGGATCCAAACGACGACAATCCGATTCAGCAGAATCAGGTTGAACCATTTGGCGCCCACCGTGAGGCCCGACATCAGGGCACCACGTTCAGAACCACACAGATCCGGCAGGCGGCAGCAGACAACCCTGATATTGTCGTCGCTGCAGCACCTGCATTGCAACGGATGGTTTCGCCATTACCTGATATTTTCTCATCGGCGCATCCCGAATCTTGCGCACAGCCCCAAACCCAAGATCAAGACGAGCTCAGTGCACCCGAAGCCTTAGGAAAAGTTGTAGCCGATCGAGTCACTTTGGTTTCGCCATTTAGCCCGAGCCGACCGTCCACAAAGTACTGGCGAGGACCTTGGAGACATAACAACAACAGGGGCGACCGATGTAAGGCATGGCTGGGAATAGGAGGTATCAGAAGCGCCAAAGGACGAAGTGATCGACCGGTCGCGGTCATCAACATGATTTCCGGGAGTAGCACAGCAGGAGGGTCAACCGATAAAGGGAGAAAAAG
>JANKOD010000007.1:17152904-17163138 GCA_026284645.1 Erythroxylum acuminatum | reverse complement strand
TCAAAAGATTAATATTTTTGAAAAGATTACACAATTCAACCCCCCTTCTTGTGTTTTCTACATAGTATACGTGATTTATATTTTAACAAGTGATTTACTTCAGTTACTTTATGGAATAAGAGGTTTGGTCATATGAGTGAGAAAGGTATGTCCTTATTGGCTAAATAAAATATCGTATCAAGTGTGGAAAAGGTAGAGCTCGAGAAGTGCAGTGATTGCTTAGGAGGTAAGCAAACTAGAGTTTCCTTCAAATGCCATCCTCCTTCAAGGAAGTCACAAGTATAAGAGTTGGTACATTCTGATTTGTGTGGTCCTATAAAGATGCAGACACTTGGTGGTGCTAGTTACTTTGTGATGTTCATTGATGATCATTCAAGGAAGATCTGGGCTTATGCTTTAAAGTTCAATAATCAAGTTCTAGATGTGTTCAAGTAGAGACTTCAGTTGAGAGAGAGGAAGGAAAGAAGATGAAATGTGTCTGAACAGATAACAACAGTGACTACATTGGCTCATTTGATGAATACAGTAGATATTAGGATATTAGACATGAGAAGACTCCTCAGTTGAATGGCTTAGCTTAAAGGATGAATAGAACACTGGTCCAGAGAATCATATGTTTACTATCACACGCCAAGCTACTATAGTCATATTGGGGTAAGGCCTTACATACAGTTGTTCATGTTGTAAAAGTCACACCTAGTGTTCCTTTGCAGTTTGATGTACTAAACAGGGTTTGGTAAGGCAAAAGTGTTTCTTATGATCATCTAAGGATGTTTGATTGCAAGACTTTTGTGAACATTCCCAAGCATGAGAGGTCTAAGCTTGACTCAAAGACACGAAAATTTGTGTTTGTCAGTTATGTCATGATGAGTTTGGCTACAGGTTTTAGGATCTAGTTGAGAGAAAATCATGATGTTGTGTTTATGGAAGATCAAACCATTGAAGATATTGATATATCAAAGAAGACAGATTCAAATTTCGGTGATGGTGTAACTGACTTGGATCCACTTCCTTTGATTGCAACCCCGCAAGAGGCAGAGGTTGATCTTCAATATAATATGTTTGATGTAGATGGTGCAGATGAGCTCGTACAGGTTGAAGCAGAAGGTGTTGATCCTGTTCAACCGGTAGAACTAGAAGCCCCAACAGAAGCTCCACTTAGAAGATCTACTAAAGTTAGACATCCTTCCTTTTAGTATCCTATCCATGAGTATGTGTTGCTGATTGGCGGGGGAGAACTTGAGACTTTTGAAAAGGTTTTAGAAAATAAGCACAAAAAGGAGTGGTTTAAGGCTATGCAAGATAAGATGAGTTCCTTGCAGCAGAATCACACTTACAATCTGGTAAAGTTACCTAAGGAGAAGAGAGCTTTGAAGAATAAGTGGGTGTTCACGGTGAAGCAAAAAGAGCATACTTCACATCCATGGTATAAAGCCAGACTGGTCTTGAAAGGGTTCAGTCAGAGAAAAGGTATTGACGTCGATGAAATCT
The DNA here is from genome assembly GCA_026284645.1 of Erythroxylum acuminatum. Lineage (NCBI taxonomy): Eukaryota > Viridiplantae > Streptophyta > Magnoliopsida > Malpighiales > Erythroxylaceae > Erythroxylum > Erythroxylum acuminatum. Next base: position 17,161,647 of record JANKOD010000007.1, on the reverse strand, counting down.
TTTCTCCAGTTATGAAAATGTCATCCATAAGAGTTGTTCTCAGGTTAGCAGCAAATCTTGATTTGGAAGTCAAGTAGATGGATGTGAAAATTGGATTTCTTCATAGAGACCTAAAAGAACAAATTTACATGGAGCAGTAAGAGGGTTTCATGGTGCAAGGTAAAGAAAAGTATGTTTGCAGATTGAAGAAAAGTCTTTACGGTCTAAAATAGATGTCGACGCAATGGCATAGGAAGTTTGAGTTTGTTATGAAGTAGCAGGGTTACAAGAAGACTACGTTAGACCATTGTTTGTTTGTTCACTGATTATGACTTTATTATTTTATTTCTTTATGTTGATGGTATGTTGATTATTAGCAAGAATATCTCTAGGATTGAAGCTTCAAAGAAGCAATTGAGTAAGTCTTTTAAAATGAAAGACTTGGGGCCAGCAAAATAGATCCTTGGTATGCAAATTTCTTGAGACAAAAAAGCTAGAAGGTTATACTATTCCTAGGAGAAGTACATTGAGAAGGTGCTTCAGAGATTCAACATGGTCTAAACCTACTCTACTTGGTAATCATTTTAAATTGAGTAGCAAAGTCCTTCTATTGATGATGGTAAGAAAGACATGGAGAAAGTTCCTTATGCTTCAGCAGTGGATAGTTTGATGTATGGTATGGTGTGTACAAGGCCAGACATAACTCATGCAGTAAGTACAGTTAGTAGATTCCTATCTAATCCGAGTAGAGAGCGTTAGAAAGCTGTGAAGTGGATTATGAGATATCGGGGCACTTCCAACTTGTATTTGAATTTTGGTAGTATGAAACTTGAATTGGTTGGTTATTCAGATTCATATATGGTAGGAGACATTGATTCTCGTAAATCTACTTAAAGGTACCTGATTAATTTTGCAGGGTGAGCTGTGGCATGGTAGTTAAGGCCATAAAAGTACGTTGCACTATCTACCACTAAGGCTGAGTTTATTGCAGCAATAGAAGCAGCTAAGGAGTTGTTGTGCATGAAGAAGTTTGTTCAGGAAATTGGTTTCAAGCAAGAGCAGTACGTGTTGCATTGTGACAACTAGAGTGCAATCCATCTTGGCAAGAATTATACATTTCACTCTAGATTAAAACATATCAATGTCAGGTATCATTGGATCCGAGATGCATTAGAGCCCAAGGAGTTTGAATTTGAGAAGCTTCACATTGTCGATAATGGTTTCGATATGTTGACAAAGATGCTACCAAGAGGAAAGCTTGAGTTATGCAAGTTGATTGTCGGGATAGTGGTTCGTTCCAACTAGTAAGTCAAATGTGTTGGGAGGGGGAGATTTGTTAGTCAACCCTCCATATTTGACATTTGTTGTCTCTATAATTAAAAAAAATCTTTAGTTAAATTTAATTTTTTTCTTCTTTCCTTTTTTGTATAAAGAGAGAGGGGGAGTGAGCTGATGTAGAAGAGGATTGCATCGTGCAATTAATCAAAACAAGAGTGAGAGAGCTGAAGAGAGAAAACATTAGTGAGAGAGAGTTTTAAACAGTTTTGATTAAGTCCTCAATCGAATGGTCGTTTATGGTCCGATCGAGCTTAAACTTTAAAGGCGTACTCTACACTGGTGTTTATTGATATCCAATAGTCAAAATTGTGATCAGATTTCTGAGTTTCCAGCGATTCGTGGTCAAAGATAGATTAACTTTCGGGATCCTAAAATTCCAGCATTGAGCAGTTTTGATCAAGCTCATGATCGGATGGTGAAACATGGTTCAATTAGGCTGAAACTTTGATAATTGGTAGAGGAAACATTGATCTTGATATCCAACAGTGAGTTTGTTGTTTGGAAACCTTTGGGTGATCTTCTTAGGTTGTTTTGGAGAGTGTGATCCCAGGTGATTTCGCAAACTCTCTTGGTGATTTCTCTTATTGTTGTTATTGATGTTATTGCCTAGAATTGTTATATTCTTGATATTATTGTTGTTGACTCTAGTGGGATACTAGAGAAAACTTGTTGTTGTACCCATTATTTATTGATAATATTGGTTTTAACATATCAAGAAAGCTCTGCGAGAATGATTTTATATATTTAACTTGAGAATGCCTAAATATATGTAGGCTTACAACTTGTACGGAAATAATAATAAAAATACATATAATTGCTTAGCTAAACTTCAGCCCTTAAATTTTTATGATAACGTCAAATCATCATGATAATATCAACAACTTAGCTAGAAAAACTAATAGTTGAATCTTATTTAATGCTATAGATTTCACAACTTTGAATCAATCTTCTTTGACAACTTCAACACTCCCGCTTGATTCAAAGGTGGTGATGTATAGACATGCCAAAAGATCTTCAAATTTTGCCTGGGGTAAAGCTTTTATGAATAAGTCTTCAAGTTGTTCTTCAGAACTACAAAACTCTACCTCGATTTGCCCTTCAACTACAAATTCCCTTATAAAATGGTGTTTGATCTCGATGTGCTTTGTTCTTCCATGCATGACTGGGTTTCTTGTTATTGTGCCAGCTGACATATTTGTCACAAAAAATCTGTGTAGCTTGTTCTTGCTTCTTGTTCAAGTTACAGAGTAATCTCCTCAACCATATTGCTTGGCATGCAGCTTTTGCAGCTGCCACATACTCAGCTTTTGTTAAGGATAGGGCTATAGTTGATTGTTTCTTTGAAATCTAAGCAACTGATCCCAAAAGAAAACAGTTGCTAGTGGTGCTTTTTCTATCTTCTTATGACCCTGTCCAATCACTATCAGTGTACCCCACCAACTCAAACTCCTTCTGCTTTAGATGCCATATGTCAAGACCTATTGTAGCAGCTACATACCTAAGAATCGTTTTTGTTGCTCCAAAGTGTTGCTTGCTAGGATAGTGCATGAACCTTGATACCAACTGCATAAGTCAAGTCTAGTCTGGTGTGAGTTAGATAAATGAGGCATCCCACTAAGCTTCTGAACCTTCTTGAATATGCTATTCCTATGCCATCTTCTGTTGTGAGTTTTTCACTCACGTTCATAGGTCTTCCCACAATTTTACAGCTTGTCATGTTGAACTATTTCAAAATATCTGAAGCATATTTATGTTGTGAATTCTGAAGCATATATCTGAAGCTCTTTTGAATTCTAAGATGAGCTGCATGGATGAGCCAGTGTAGATCATGTCATCTACATATAAGCTAACGAGTACAATGTCCTTCATACCTTGTATTTTTACGTACAATGTTGGCTCATTTGGACTCCTCTCGAACCCATTATGATGAAATAATTCATCAATCTTGCTGTACCAAGCTTGAGGAGCTTGTTTCAAGCCATACAAGGCTTTCCTTAACCTGTAAACTTTGTGTTCCTCTCCTGAAATCTCAAAGCCTTTTGGTTGACTCACATACACTTCTTTTTTTAGCACACCATTCAAGAAGGCTGATTTACATCAAATTGATATATTGTCCACTTCATTTGTGCAGAAAGAGCTAGGATAATTCTTAATGTTTCGAATCTTTCCACTAGAGAGGATGTCTCCTCAAAGTCCAGCCCTTGCTCTTAAATATACCCTCTTGCTACTAACCTTGCTTTGTGCTTTTGTGTACCCCCATTTGAGTGATATTTAGTCTTAAAAATCCATTAAAGACTGATTGCTTTCTTCTCCTCTGGAAGTTCAACAAGTTCCCATGTATCATTTCTTTTTATGGCATTGATTTCATCTTGTTTTGCTTTCATTCTTCACTTTCTATTACAACTTTAACATTTTTCGGATCACCAACAAACAAGGCAAAGTTACAAGCCTCCCCCTCAATTTCAAAGAGGCGACGTGGAATTCTGCCACGTTCACTCCTTCGTAGTTGAATTGGTTCACTGCCCGTGTCTTTCTGTGAGGACTTTGAGCTGCTGCTAGTAGTTGCTGCTGAGAAGGATCTTATTGTAGAGTTAATTTGAGGACTAGGTACAACTCGATCCAAGGTGGGTATTGGCTTTTCTGTATATTCCTTCCAGCTCAATTGTTCATTAAACTAAACATTTCAGCTCACAACAATCTTCTTGCCATCAGGATCATATATTCTATAGGCTTTTGAATTTAAACAATAACTAATAAAAATGTATCGCTTGGATTTTTGATCTAATTTGCTTCTCCCAAAAGTTAGTAGAGCATAACATACACATCCAAAAAAATTTAAATGACTTACAGAGGGTTTTGATCCATACCAAGCCTCATATGGAGTCATATTCTACACTACCTTTGTGGGAGATATATTCAATGCATAAACTATTGTTGTTATTGACTCAACCCAAAAACTATCTTTTAGATCTTTTGTCTTGAGCATAGATCGAGCCATTTCCATATTGGTTATGTTCTTAAGTTCAGTTATACCATTTTGTTCAGGGGCATAGGGAGTTGTAAGTTTTCTCTTGATTCCTTCTTCTTCACAAAAACTATTGAACTCTTTCGAGGTGAACTCTCCCCCTATGTTTGTCCTTAGAACCTACAATGAGATTAGTTTTTCTATTAATGCTTTAACTATCTTGAAAATTTGAAAGTTTATAATTTAAATGTAAGAAAATAGGTCCAGCTCATCCTAGAAAAGTCATCAATAAAAAGTCATAAATACTTACTGCCTGCATGTGACTCAGTTTGCATAGGGCCATAAATATCTGCATGCACCTGTTCTAGCTTCTTTTGTGCCATTTTTGCTTATCCTACAGGAAAGGACCTTCTCGTTTGTTTTCCTAGGGCACATCCCTCACATACATGCTCTAACTCCTTAACTGTTGACAGCCCCTTCACCATTTATTTGCTAGCAAGGAGTTGTAGTCCTTTAACATATAGGTGGCCATAGCATTGATGCCATATATTAGTATCATCTTGTCTGCTGCTTATCATCCCATAAACTTCTTTGCCGTGGAAGTTTGATGCAACTCCGTAAGTTCACGGGTCTCAAGTAGTATACTATAATATCGTCCCACATGGAGTAATTGTGTAAGTACTAGGCTTGGATCACTCAATTAATCAGACTAAGCAATTGTGTAAGAATAGGGAATTAAATTAAGGAATTTAACTATCAAAAATAATAAAACCAAAGCTAAACAAAGATGCGAATGTCTCTAGGGTTTAATCCGAATGGAATGTTGTAAGATTCGAGGAGGGTTCTGCTTTTAGTGTTTTTTATAGACTTTACCTGGATCAATTTATGAGGCGAATTCTGGTTGATAGAAGGTTAAGCCCAGAGTTCTTAGATCTTTTTTCATGATATCAAAGGAGTATTATGCAATAATCCAAATCTACTATCGTAGGCATAACCCATTAAATTCTTTCTAACCTAGGTTTCCTCTCATAAATTCAGTCTATGTCTAAATTTAAATTGTATAAGTTCCCTGTTTTGGAGTTCCGTTATTAATTTTCACTTATCGGCTCTTCAATTAACAACTAATGTCAAGTAATGGCAGGCCAAACACAATACCAACAAAATTAATCTCAAAACAGAGAAATCAGGACCATAAACCCATGCTCATAAATCAACTGAAATTTAGTCCAAAGATAATTAGCTAAAAGCTTCAGCCCCAATCTTGAAACTTTGAGGAAACTACTCACTCATGGTAGGATGAAAACCATAGAAATTAGAGTCAACAAACAACATTAGGAGAAATCAGTCAATAAATCAAAGAATGAGTGGATTTTGGGATCCCCTTTTCTGCGTCACCCTTGTCTCTTCCTCACTATGTCTTGCGTGCATATCTCCCAGCTGCGTGCGTCGTGTGGTTGGTACAGTAGGTCCTATAGTCCGTTGGCCTCCACTGTAGCCAGATATAGCTCCTCTGTTGGTGTCTTCGTGGGTCAGCCTCCACTCTTAAGTTTTCACGTCGAGCTTCCTTTTCAGCTGCGTCACTGCCAGGAGCGTCGTTCCTTAGCTGATGGTGCGCTACCTAGTGATGGGTCTCTCCAGCTGCGCCTGTGTGCGTCTCCAGCTGTGCCTGCGTGCCTCCCAACAGCTGCGTTGTTTTGGTGGTCGCCCCTGGTGTTGGACCCCGATTTCTTTTCTCTGGTGAATAAGTTGCTTAATTTTATTTTGGGGTTTTAGTTTGATAATTTTTAATTTGGTTGGAATAAATTGAGGATTTTTGTGCTTAAGTTAGGATTATTATATGAAGGGATTTAGTGAAATTCGATTTGTTGATAATTATTATTTGTGATGCATTGTTAGTATTAAAAAGAATTATATGATTTGAGGGTCCTATGAAATTAGGTTAGTGAGATTAAATGGGGGGATTAGATTTAATTCGAGCTTGTATGGATTTTAGAAATTAAATGAATAAGAAGGTTTGAGGATAATTGCTTTAATTGATGGAATTTAGAAGTTTAAATTGAAATTTTTGCTAAATTGTTAGAATTTAAATAGAATAAGTTGAATTGAAAGAGTAAATTAGGATGTTATCTATATGGTTTTAAGGCTTAAGGAAAAACAAATGGGTTTTTAGCCCTTTCAATGGCATTTTAAATAAAGAAGAAAGGAAGCCCAAGGCTAGGGTCCATTTGAGTTACAATGTAAGGATGATATTAGTTTAGGGTTTATTTAGTTTAAGGTGTTAGTATGAAAGAAGCCTTTGGGCTAGAGCCCATTTAGGTTGAAATTAAAGGTGACTTAAATGAAGAAGAATGAATCAATTGGGCTTGGGTCCATGTTATGTGCAATTAAATGAAAATGAAGTGTAAAGAAACATTAAATGAAGAGAAAATGAGGAGAAGAAAGCAAGTGGGCTAGGAGTTTAAATGGAGGCCCACGAAATTGATAGCTTAGGTTATTAGTTAAGGTAGAAAGGTTGTGACTAAGGCTTGTAAAGGAAGTGGGCTAAGTGGGCCTAAGTATAAATGAAGGATTAAGTTAGTTAGTGAAACAAAATGAAAGAAGTATTGGGCTAGGGTTTTAAAGTGGACTAAATGAAGAAGAAGGGATGCATGGGCTTAGGTCCATTAGGTGTCACTTAAAGGAGGAGAATGAAAAAGAAAAGAAATAAATCAAACTAAAAAGAAAAGAAGGAAGAGTAGCATTGTCGTTTTTAGGAGGAAAGAAGCATAATGAAGTTGTCGTATGGGTTAAATGAGGGACGAAACTTGAGGATATAAGGAGAGCTTGAAGCCATGTCGTTTTTAGCTTGGTTTAACTTGGAATAAGAGAAGCTTCACGATTTTTCTAGAAAAAGAAGAGAAGCCACGTGAGTTTGCAAAGAAAAGAGAAGGGGGTGTCGAAATTCCAAGAAGAGAAGCAAGGATGGAGCATTCGGCCAAGTGAAAGAGAAGAAGGAGATGAAGAAAGAGAGGTTAGGCTTTGGTTTTCTTTTCTACCAAATCTAGCAAAATGAGAGGAGGGTTACGAAAATATCAAAGAAGAGGAGGGAGTGTGAAGTTTCGGCCATGTTTGAAGAGGAAGAAGAGTTGGGTTTGGTTGGTTTCTTGCTTTAGATAAGTGATTCTAGAGTTAATGGAGCAAATCAGCAGTCGTGGGTCATGCCTAAGGTAAGGTAAAATCTGAAATTCATGGTTTGATTTGTAGAGTTTGTCTTTCATGCTTTATGGTTGGACGAATTCTTTGGGAGGGAAGAAGAAAAATCTGATTGGAAGAAAGCAAAAATCTGAATTTTGTGGGTTAGGGATTTCGGCAATTTATGGTTTAATTGTTAGAGTTTGTTTTTCTTGTTTGCAAATGTGGATTGATGAGTTATTTATGAAAGAACTAGGAAAGAGGAAGAGTTATGGAAGTTAAACAAAATCAGAATTTTCGTGGGGGAGGTTCTAAGCTTAGAGATTTTCAAATTTTGTTGGTTAGTTAGATAAGTGTTGATGCTAAAGGTGGAGATAAGATTTGGGTAAGGTTAGATGGGATTAATGTCATGTTTTCTCTTTGCTAAAAAAATTTCAGCATAGTGAGCATGTGAGAGTTTTGCATTTTTGCTCAACATGTTGGTTTGAAGTGTGAATATGAAGGAAAGGGAAGATTATGTAAGTTTAAATGGAAGTTGTTGCATTCTTTTAAAATTTCCAGCATGTGTCTCGTTTGTTAATTCATGGTTTTTCTTAGAGTTTTCTAAATTTTCATTATGTTTAATGAAGGAAAAGAGAAGAAGGAATTTAGAGATTGTATGCTTTGGAAAGGATGGTTTGAAGAATTCGTTAAGAAAGAAGAAGAATTTTAAAAATAAAAAGAGAAAAATCAGATTGTTGTGAGTGTGTATAAGGTGGGATTTTCGACAAGTTTGACTAGGTTTGAGGAGAGGTTATGGTTGTTATAGCATAGAAAAGGTATAGGGAAGGTTAGGTTAGTTGAAATGGAGGTTTTTCCATTCTTTTAAAAATTCCAGCATTGTTACCTTTTGTTCAATTGGGATTATTGTGCTTATGAAGGTGAATTGAGGCATTGAGGCATTGAAGGAAAAGGGAAGGAAGAAAGGTAATGGAGGTTTAAGAAAATCAGAACTTATGGGTCTCTTTAAGGCATGAGATTGTTGAAAATTTTGATTCATTTGAGAAGGGTTTTGATGGTTATAATTTAGGAATGGCATAGGCAAAGTTAAGTAGGTTTAAATGCAAGTTTCGTTATTCTTTAAAATTTCCAGCATTGAGTCCTATGTTAAATTAGGATTATTGTGTTTGATGAAGGTCAATTAAGGCACTTGGAGATTGAAGAAGGACATGTTGACCAATCCTAGAGCTAAAGGAATTAAGGTGGGTAATGTATTTATATTTTGAAATATAAGTTATATATTGATTTTTG
>JANKOD010000007.1:17139451-17150430 GCA_026284645.1 Erythroxylum acuminatum | reverse complement strand
GATTCGGGTGAGAAATCACCCCTTGTCCTCATCGTGTCCGTCGAACGGACATAGCTGTCCGTTTAACGGACACATTCAGGTAAAACAGTACCTATTTTCCCCTTCATGTCCGTTGGACGGACATGTCTGTCCGTTTAACGGACAGATTCGGGAGAAACAGTGTGAATGTTCACTTCGTGTCCGTTAGGCGGACACGCCTGTCCGTTTAACGGACAGGTTCGGGTGAAATAGTATGCTTGGTCGCCTTGTGTCCGTCAAACGGACACGCCTGTTCGTTTAACGGACAGGTTCGGGTAAAACAGTGCTTATGTTCAGTGTCTGTCCGTTAAGCGGACACGCATGTACGTTTAACGGACGTGTCCGTTTAACGGACACGCTCGGGTAAAATGTTCTCCAAGTCAAATCCCTGTCCGTTTAACGGACACACATGTCCGTTTAACGGACATGTGTTGGAAAAGGGATTTTGAGTTTTTCAAGAGCAAATTTATGTTTAAGTCTGAATTAATGTAAGCTCACCACCAAAGTGAGTTAGTAACAAGTGTCAGGTTCAGGATTTCATCAAGGCAGGTGTCTCGGGAATGGGCCTCCACAGGGCTCACCTCCCAGGACAGTCGGGCTCCGAGGCCGGGGTCCGACATTTTCTATAGACTTTACCTGGATCAATTTATGAGGCGAATTCTAGTTGATAGAAGGTTGAGCCTAGAGTTTCTTAGATCCTTTTTCAAGGTATCAAAAGAGTATTATGCAATAATCCTAATCTACTATCGTAGCCTAGCAATTAATCATAACCCATTAAGTTCTTTGCTAACCTAGGTTTCCTCTCATAAATTCAGTCTATGTCTAAATCTGGATTTTATAAGTTCCCTATTTTGGAGTTCTGTTATCAATTTTCACCTATCGGTTCTTCAATTAACAACTAATGTCAAGTAATAGTTGGCCAAACACAATACCAATAAAATTAATCTCAAAACAAAGAAATCAAAACCATATACCCATACTCATAAATCAACTGAAATTTAATCCATTGAAAATTAGCTAAAAGCTTCAGCCCCAAGTTTAGTGTCTTCGTAGGTCAACCTCCACTCTTGAGTTTCCGCATGGAGCTTCCTCTTCAGCTGCATCACTACTAGGAGTGTTGTTCCTCAGCTGATGGTGCGCTATCTGGTGATGGGTCTCTCCAGTTCCGCCAGCATACGTCTCTAGCTGCGACTGCGTGCCTCCCAACAGCTGCGTCGTTTTGGTGGTCGCCCCTGGTGTTCACGTACTGAAGCTCTCCCTTACTGTTTTCATCATTTTCGTGGTTCCACTCTCCCCCCTTCGTTCACGCACTGTAGCTCCCCCTGGCCCGCCTCCACTCTAGCGAGATGTGACAATTTAGTTACTCTCTCCTCCTCAAAGCTGGCACACCTTGGCATTTCTGTTTCTTCTCCTATACTTCTCTCTGCGGCAACGTTTTTTGACTCCTCCCTTACTGCTGCCGTTTTCTCCTTTTCTGCCAGCGTTTTGGGCTCCTCCTAGGTTGGTAGCAGACAGTCATCCCAATCTGTGCATTCCCAACAAAATTTTAGCTACGTTTTTTTAGCCAAAGTTATATTCATTATCGTTTTTTCATTTACAAATTAAACATAAACCAATATAAATGCATATTCAAGGGAACTAAACAAATTAGTGGGTAAATTATGTATAAAACCCAATAATTAATCCAGAAATTAAGGGAAAAATGTCACTCATTCTAATGAGAAAATGCTTTCAACAAAGTTTATAGGAAACATCTTGTTCTCAGTTATAGTTGCTTTTAGTAAAATTTCTCTTTTTTTTCTTGATAACACATATATTCTTTTCAAATAAGACAGAATAAACTGAGTCAACAAGTTGTCCTACGCTTAGCAAGTTATGTGCCAAACCTGGTGCATAATGCACATTTTGGATCATCTTCTCTTTTCCATTGATTCTGACAACAATAGTACCTTTTCCTTCAATCTCCACTTGTTTATCATCTCCCAGTCGAACTTGAGATTTCTGTGTCTCATCCAATTCCTTGAACTTCTCCTTATTTCCTATCAAATGATTTGAACAGGCACTATCTAGGTACCATATTTCTTGAGACGTGATATGGGGACTTACATACGTAATAAACAAATAGTCTTCTTCCTCTTCTTCTGCATACTGTGCTCATTCTTCCACGTCCTCTTTCTCGAAATACACCACTACCTCTACCTCGGTATTGTGAATAACCTTGTGCTTGGAAGGCCTACTCTTCTCCTTTTGCTACATTTATGTTGATCCTAGTCTCATGTGCTTGAAGAGACCCCATAAGTTCATCAACAGAGAAGGTAGAGAGGTCTTTGGATTCCTCTATGGCTGTAACTACATGGTCGAACTTGGGAATCAAGCTTCTCAAAATCTTTGTGACAATAGTTTCATCTGTCACTTTGTCACCATAGGATCTCATTTGACCAACAATCGATGAAACTCTAGCTAGGTATTCTTGCACGAACTCATTAGTTTTCATAGTTGCTGTCTCAAAACCTCTTCTAAGAAACTGTAATTTCATTGTGATTACCTTGCTAGTTCCTTGATATTCGATTTTGAGGATGTTCCAAGCTTCCTTTGCTATAGAAGCTACCGCAATCCTTGAGAAGATCATTTCATCAACTGCTTGTTGAATGAAGAACAAGGCTTTTGCGTCTTTCTTCAAAGTTTCCCTGTTTGATGTCTCTTCTGTATCTGTTTCTAAAATTCCACTTTCAACAAGATCCCACAGATCTTGAGATCTAAAGAGGGTCTTCATCTTGATGCTCCAGAACTCATACGAATCACCTTTAAAAATGGGAATATGAGGTTGTGAAACGTTTACTACTGAGCTGCTACTTGATGCCATCTTATTGCTTAAGTGACTTAGAAGCCTAGGTTAATAACCTAGCTCCGATACCAAAAGTATTGGTTTTAACAGATCAAGAAAGCTCTGCGAGAATGACTTTATGGATTTAACTTGAGAATGCCTAAATATATATAGGCTTACAACTTGTACGAAAATAAATATAAAAAAAAAACTATAACTGCCTAGCTAAACTTCAGCCCTTAAATTTGCATAATAACGTTAAATCAACATGATAATATCAACGTCAACTTGGCTAAAAAAACTAACAGTTGAATCTTATTTAATCTTATAGATTTCACAACTTTGAATCAATCTTCTTAAACAACTTCAACAGATAGTAGAGATATTGTATGGACTTCGATTCCATGGATTTTATTCGACGAGATTTTCTACGTAAATCACAGTGTTGATTTTATTAGGTATTGCGTTAGATTATTTTACCACCTGATTATTTCCTAAAAGTTTACGTAAGTAGAAAGAATCGATTTATATCTGGAGCCGTGCATAACACATTGTTATTGTATCGATTAATTGGTGGGTCACTTTTGTTGCATCTATCTGCGTTTCTACCATCAAGCAAGATAAAAGATGAGAAACAACACAAAACTCTAGACACAATATGAGGCATCCATCAGCAATATTTCAGAGAGTTGAAAACAGCAACACTATGTGCTGCTGGTAAATTAAAAAGGAATTTGTTTGAGCTCCCTTCAGTTTCATGCTGTGTACTTATTTATATGACATGATTGAAAGGCATGAACAACTTACAACCAAGCTGGATTTTTCAAAGGAGTAACAACTGCTTTCACTTGCAAGTAGGCGTTAAGGCTGTAGATACCCTTTTCCCTGCCCATACCGCTCATTTTGTAGCCACCAAAAGGAATTGCCGCGTCAAACACATCAAAGCAATTAACCCACACAGTTCCAGCCCTCAAAGCTCGGGACAGCGTGTTGGCTGTATCGATGTTCTTTGTGAAAACTCCGGCAGCTAGACCATATTTTGTAGTATTTGACCTCCTTATTACATCATTAATGTCCCTGCAACAAGGGCGAAGAAAGGATTTCAGGATTGAACCAAGCATAAGTTAAGAATCATCAATCAGTATTAGTGGAAAGCAGTAATTAATATCCGTTCAGAACTTACTTAAACTTCAAGATAGATTGCACGGGGCCAAAGATCTCATCCTGAGCTATCAACATATCATCCTGTTTACAGAGAATGTTAATAGTCTGTTATCTGAAAGGGACGTACACTCACTAAGTAGCAGTTACTAGGGTTGAAGTAACTTATACCTTCACATTGGAGAAAACGGTGGGCTGAACAAAGAAACCTTTGGAACCAATCCTGTCTCCTCCACATTCAAGTTTGGCATCACTGTCAATGCCAGATCTTATATACCTAAGTATCTTTTCAAATTGCTCCGTGTCAATCTGACATTGTCACGAGGTCCATGGAGAAATCAGAGGACAACTCGGAGAAATGAACATTTTTATGAATGTATGAAGTGGTCATACGAGGCAGATGTTCATATGTGCCAACTCATGTGCATTTAGCCACCAAGAATACAATCACATTATAAACTAAATACCAATCTTGGGTAAGAACCAAGTTGTTCTGATTCATTAGATCAATAATGCGGAAGTGAAAAGGAAAGTACCTGGGGACCTTGTTCAACACCCTTCTTGAAGGGATCGCCAACAACACGTTTCAGGGCACGAGCTGTTGCTTTCTCCACAAATTCATCATACACACGCTCATGCACATATGTTCGAGAACCAGCACAACAACACTGACCCTGCAAATAGAAAACCATACACGTCAAACCAAATCTTTAACACTAAAGCGCAAACAAATGTTAGACCTACCTGATTGAAAAATAGAGCAAAGTGTGCAAGCTCCACAGCCTTGTCAACATCAGCATCCTCACAAATTATGAAAGGTGATTTTCCACCTAGCTCCAGTGTAACTGGCTTGAGATTGCTCCTTGCAGCCAATTCAAATACAATCTGACCAGTTTCAGTTGAACCTGTGAAAGATAGCTGAAAAAGAGACAGAAACAAGAGTCGGTATTTTCTAAGTATGCAAGAAATTTCCACATTTTTGCCCTAGAAAACCAGCTGGCCAGATTACACAAAACCATATATATATAATAAGATTTTGTTGACTATCATAAGGTTAAGGTAGAGTTACTTAGGAGAAAGGGGATGAAGCTCTAACATAAAGGTTAGTGGAGTGCAAGTGTATTTTCACTAGTTACACTGTTACATGAGAAGGCATTAAAAAGTGCTAGAACGCGAAATAAGTGAAACAATGTCCTAGTGAAAAGCAACTAAAGAAAAGAAAATTGATGTCTCCAAGTCATGGTAAGTAGACCTGTTAACATTCAGTGGATCCATATTCCATTGAATCAAATGAAATTGACTCCGAAATATATTCAGAGAAGATTGTAAAAAATAATCAGCAGGATATTCAGCACATGACCGCAGTAAATACCTTGTCTACATCCATGTGGCTGGCTAGAGGTGCACCAGCAGTTGGACCATAACCTGAAACTACATTCAGAACACCAGGAGGAAGACCAGCCTGACAAATGGGTTAAACAAGTGATGAATAGTTAGAGAAATCAAAGCCGCACTTTGGTAATTCTTACTTCATTTTGTTATCACCTTCTTCCATATTTCTACAGTTAAATTAGACGTTACTCTATTATCCCCTGAAAGTATATCTCAAAACTCATTCTGACAGACCAGGTAACAGAAACGCAATAGCTTTTTGAATCCTACCTCGTGCAATAACTTTGCTGCATACAGGGCTGTCAAAGGTGTCTGCTCTGCTGACTTTAGAACAATGGTATTACCGCAAGCTAATGCAGGCCCGACTTTCCAAGCAAACAAGACTAGAGGGAAGTTCCATGGAATTATTTGTCCCACAACTCCAATAGGTTCATGCAATGTTTGAATATGATGTTCACTGTCTGCTGGAAGTGTTAGTCCATGTATTTTATCCGCCCAACCTGATAATTCAATGTAAAGAAAAGGATTGATTCCACATAAATTATGATACAACCAATTTAGACTGCAAGCTTTTCCCGAAATTTACCAGCGTAGTAGCGAAATAGGCGTGCCAATGTCGGAACTTCAGCTTTAGCAGCCTGCTCATAAGGCTTTCCATTGTTCCATGATTCTAAAGCTGCAAGTTCATCGTTGTGTTTCTCAACCAGATCAGCAAAACGCAGCAGTATCATCGATCTTTCCTGAAACATGGAGCCAAAACATGTAAATCATCTAGAAGATAAGAAAGCATAACTGAAATAAATGAAACAGAGAATGACTGAATAAAGTTCACACATAAGGGGTCATCTTGGGCCATGGTCCTTCGTCAAATGCTTTTCGGGCTGCAGCTACTGCACGATTGATATCTTCAGCATCACCTTCTGCTACATGAGCAATAACTTCTTCGGTACGAGGGTCGTAAGCTGGAAATGTTTTCCCTGCAACCAACAGAAAGTCCAAGTCACGCCAGAACTCCAAGTGCTCGCGCAAACACTGACTAACTAGTGTTGACTTGACACCAGAATTGACAATTTAAAATAGGTCAGGTATTACCTGATGCTGAATCTACCCATTTCCCATTGATTAGATGCTGCGTGTAGTTTATTTGAACTTCAGGGATAATCACGCTCTCAACAGCTGCAGCTGTGCTAAACTTGTGAATGGCTTTTACCCTGCTAATATTTCTTCCTGTAAATCATATTTCAAGGAAACCGATCCTCATTATCACAAGTGTGGGAGAACTTGGCATGCCACAGGAGGGGGAAAAAAAAAAGAACCAGAACTCAAGCATCGAACAAGTAAAAAAAGCAGAGCACCACTGAAGTCAGTAGTTTGGTACGTAGTAGGCAAGAAAAGGGAGTCAACTGTATAACACAAGGCCGAACCTATGTACCTTAGGCTCAGAAATTCTATCCTGAAAATGTTTCAATTCAGATGTTGGTCGGCCGACTGAGCGAATTATCTAATTCTTGAGAAAAAGAGAAGAACAAGGTATTGTTGGCTCGATATGCTCCTGAGTGTGAAAACAAGAAATGAAACCCAGAAGACTTTCTACCCTTTCTCCACCAGCTTTCCCAAAAGCAATTAAAGGGTCTGACTAAAACCAACAACACAAAGAGGATTTGGAAAGATCCCGAGCATGTTTTTGTAAGGTACTCCTAAGAAACTGTAAACCCACTTGGAAAAAGTAAAGCAAAAAACAATACTTAACAGGAAGTATTTCCCATATCGTTTTCGACTAGAATGAGCCTAGCCTCTTTTCTCTATTCATATTCGCACATATTATCATCAGCTTCTAACAGATTAAGTAATCAAAACATCATAATCACCAACGTCAACTGTAAACGGAAAGAGAGTAATTATCTGATGAACAAGTAGAAGAATAGATTAGTGACCTGGAGAAAGAAGAACAGAAGCAGAAAGAGAACGAGAGAGCAATGAAGATATCCTGAGAGCAGCCATAAGGCTAAGCACCCTGACGATCCCTTGGCTTCTCTATCTTCAGCGTCAGTTTAAGACGGAAACAAGACGAGGTAACAGACACAAGAGACCCTTTCAGGACAAAGTTGGCATAAGAAAGAAAAGCACCTCGTTTCTATATCAGACTGTTTTGTCTGTTCTTAAACTTGGTATCAATAAAATGCGACTGATTTCCACTACCATTTGCATCCATCCAGCAATGTGGGTGACTGAAAGCAATAGCTATAATATATAGATAATGAAACAAAAGAAATTCAAAACAAGAAAAGATCCCAAGGCATATGATAGGAGCTGAGGTAAGCAGAGCCTACGAGTCAATACAATAGATTAGTCGTTAACACGCGTACTCATAAATCCAGCATGTTAATGCATTGAAAAGATTTTTTTCCAATATAAAGACTTCATCTTGCAAGAAACATGAGAGGCCTCGTCTTATAACATGCCAAATGTACGGATGTGGATCATATCATACCCCGCCATCTTCATTGGTTTATACTTATCTTGAATTATGTAAGAAAAATGTAAACGATCTATTATAAAATAAGTAAGACGACGAATGTAACATCTTGACGATGATATGAAAATAAGGCCACAACTTTTTTCTGGTGTAATGGTCTTTTTCCTTAAGGTGGGTGCAAATATTATATCAAGTGTCCTACAATTTACGGCTCCTTTTTTTTATTCTAAACAGATCAATATAAATTAGAAAATGATTAGGTCATAGAAAATAGGACTTATTGACAGAAATATATATTTACGGACACGAATCTCAATAATCGACTATCGATATTTTTATTTATAAAATGATTACAAGGAGTGGTAGCCCAAAACTATGGAATTAGGATGTGACCTGGATGCTTTTGTCATTGAAAAGGACAAAGGCCCATCTTGCACCACCCAAAAACTAGCTGGTGGGACTTAATCGTTTGATTATCGTCATTTCCTTGTGTCCCTTACTTTGACAGACGCACACCTGCAATTGGCAAATAAAAAGCCTACCCTTTCTTACGTTTATCCACAAAAGATAACGGGAACTCTGGATTGGACCTCAACAGCTAATTAATTAATTAATAATAATATTTTAATTAATAATATTGTAATTAATTATTTCATTAAACGAACTAAAAGGCAGGCAGCTAACAGGTGATAGGATGTGCAGGCTCTCTGCGTGGATGTCTGAATATGTTGTATTAACAATATAATTATCCTATTATCTGGTACGGGAGTTTTAATCTTCTGTCCAATATTGTAGTGTCTTATTGTGTCCAATAAATCTCAGTCTTTTGTTTATATTGATTGGGCTCCACGTGAATCTCGTAAATTAAATAACTGAAATTTTATAAGACAGAATAAGACAAAGTAATATTAAACAGATGATCTGAATTTCTGGCGCTTAAAAATGTGAAACAAAGACCGGCTCCACCAAACCTAATCATGATTTCTCCCCTTCACCCACCTCCATTTCTACTGGCTTTAATCGAATCATTAGACTTTACCTTTAAAACTTTATGGGTTAGGTTCGGTATGATAACTATCACATCCTCTCTCTACCTGGAGCAAAGTGAAGTGATTATGCCAAGCTAAATTCAGTTTTAGAGAACATTATAAGCCTAAAGTAAACTGCTCTGAAGTGTTCACAAGAACAACTGAAATGAAATAGTAAGCTTTAAGCAAAAGAAAATAGCTGAGATTTTTTTTTTTTTTTGGTTGTCGTGAATTTACCGGATGATTATCAAGAAATTAAACACTCCAGCTTTAGCAGTAAACCAAAATAAAATATTGTTTTTGGTTATGTCGGTGTCTAAAATGCAATCTGCTCATAATAATTGTAAAATATAGGTGGTTATTATTTTCAATATGTTGGATTTATTAAAAATTAATTAGTTAGAATTCGTGGCTTAATTTTTAATCGTTATTTTATTAAATATTTTATTTAAAATACGTAATTTACGAACTATTATATACAATTAATAATATTTAGATATAGCTTAATTTTGATAGTTGATAAAACAAGTAAGGATAAAAAGGAAAAGTTTTTTTTCAATTTTTTCTTAATTACTTCCTCAGCTCTAAGTACAGGAAGGAGGATGAAACTCATTTTTCACTTTTTATAGTCCACATTGGATTGCTATAATACTATAACATTACTAAATCATTGGTCTCTACGAGCCAAAGAAAGAAAAGAAACGGTCTACTTAAATTTTAGTCACGTCAAATAAATTAAGATTTTAAATTATATGTACAAATTATTTAAATAATTAAAATTTGGGTGTTCAATATTTGGTTTGATTTATTTGAAAATATTTATATTGAGATCCTATTTATATATTCCAAGAAACCTTTATTTCTATTTTATATTTGTTTGTATGTCATTTGTCAAATTTGCCTTATGGTTTATAGAATTTGTGTTTTGTATTTAGTAAACTATTATCAACTTTTTTAATTATTTAAACCAATTTATTAATTAATTTTGAAATAGAAATTGTAATACGTTCTATATTTTTCTAATAGACATCGTAATGTTGTCATTTTTACGTATTAGTTTTTCATTTCCGTTTTCATACGATCACAATTCATATTTGGCAGCAAAGAGTTGTGATTCCCCATCAACTACAGACCAAATTCCTAATAATCTAGAAGATTTTAGGGTGCATTCCAAAATTACAAAAAGAAAATCAACAAGAAAGAGAAAGAAAAATCTCAAATACCAATAATAGAGGGTTTAAAAAAACATATTTTAGCATGCAACATTCAACCACTCTTCCCATGCAGATGAAAGATAAGTGGTGTTGGATCCCGTTTCTGGAACCCAACTCTTAACAAAACCATAACGTTCATCACTTCATTTTCTAGCTCTGATACCATCTATGCCCGATTTTGAAACCAGACCCCAATCGGAAAACAAACGGAGAGCGGAAACGAAATTCGAAAACAAAGCGCGAGCGGATCCAAAATTCGAAAGTGGGCCAGCTAAAAACAAAAGCCCAAAGCGAAAACGGAGGGCCCAAAGCAAAACGAAACACTAATCGAATCGGAAGTCATAAAGCGAAAACGGATTTACAAAAAAAAAAATCTTTCAATTTCGAAACAAACTTAAGTCAAAATTTCGACATCCGGTAACACATACTTTAAAAAAATTAGCGTTGGAAACCCTACGACAATCTCGGTCTAAACTAAACCAATTCGGTATAAATTTTTTCTTTTTTTTTCTCTTATTCTTTTCATTCTAGTCATCTTTATTCAATCTCATACAAAGCAAATCAATTTCCCAATTGGAAATTCATCCTCAATCAAAAATTTCCTCAATTCCATTAACTCGTCTAAAACAATCAAACCTTAAACAAAGAGCACTTCAATATTACCAAACCATCAACACAATTCATCAGACCTCCTGTCCGGAATCCCAACACAAACAAACACATTCATAACCAAAGCACTCCTATAATTCTCAAACATTAGTATCATCGGACCTCCTGTCCGCCCATATAACATTCATACCTCAATTCAATACTCAAATACATAACTCATTATTTACATTCCAAAATAAATACATTACGAACAAATA
>JANKOD010000007.1:17112747-17132233 GCA_026284645.1 Erythroxylum acuminatum | reverse complement strand
TTATTTTGATTGGAAATGAGATTGAGAATTTAAAGATTCTCCTTTGTGTATGATTGTGTTACTCAATTGATAATGCATGAGATTGTGTATGACTTTTGGGTTGGAGGTTTGTGTATGTGCACATTTCTTCCTTGTTGAGTTACTGTTGGGTATTTGCTTGGGAATAGCATGTTGAAGTTTTGAATTGTGTTTGAGATGAAGTGGTTGAGGTGGAGTTGAATTGGTTGAAGAGTATGTAGTAGTGGATGAATATGTGAAGTTGAAGTGTTGTTAAGTCATCCTAAGTATGGGAATGATGTGCAGAAACTTCTTTGGCAAAACTGTACTGACCTAGATAGAATTAGCCAAAGTGGTTTTAATGAAAGTTGTAGCTTGTATTTTCAGCTTTCTAAAGCCATAAAGTATGCAATTTTTCGATATCGGGGCTAGAAGTTATGATAAATTGAAATTTTGGAGTTGTTTAGGAAGAGTTGATTAGGACAGAAAATTTGATTGAATGTTTGACCCTTATAGAGTTAGAATTCGATTTTAGGGTCTTCATGAAAGTTGTAGATTGTTTTTTTATCTTTCCATTAACATAAAGTATGGAATTTGTAGACAATGGAGTAGAAAGTTATGAGGTTTAGAAGTTTTGTTATTGTTTAGGTGAGCTGATCGACCAGCCACCTTTGCATAGATTTTTGACCCCTTTAGAGTCCTAATTTGTTTCCAAATCCTTCATGGAAGTTCTAGAACGTTCTTTTATCTTTATATTGACACCAAATTTGCAATTTTTGGAGTTCTGGATGAAAAGTTCGACATCTCTCCATTCTTTTGGCCACAACTTTTTCATCCGACCTCCGATTGACCTGATTTTCGAAGCGTTGGATTTCTAAGACATTCATCTATCTTTCCATACAAAATTTATAGGTTTTGATATTTAATTTGAAGAAGCTGGAATGAATCAAAGTGAGATGATTGGTAAAAAGGTTATGAGTTAGCTATTTTCTGAACATGCTTTAGTGATTTGGCGATATCTTGATCTGTGGAGCTCCGAGGGAAAGTGGGGTGAGCAACACGGCTCAGTGGCTAATACGTTTATAGCCATCAGTAATGAGCCATACTACACGCATAAATATACATATATTAAGAAATCCCAATCATTCGCATTTTATCACATAATGCATAACTAACCACATTTATCACCTAAAGCACAATTAACCAAATTATCACATAAAGCACAATTAACCAAATTATCACATAAAGCACAATTAACCAAATTTATCATATAAAGCACAACATGAAATCTTCTATCAATCATAATACTTATTATGCATCATACTCAACAAAGTCATAATGAAAATGCACAAACAATGGCTAGAGAGTTTCTGTGAAACAAAACGGTTTTCACCATAAACAAAACGAGTATGATTTTCTCAGGATCTCGTGGCCTCAATCGGGCAGCCGAGAAAAGGCTATCGGTCAACGTGCACGTGACTAACGAAACGGATTTCTCTCTTGCCCAATCACAACAAATCTATGCTCAAATAGTCAATCACAAATTTGCATTTGTATGCTTCTTTCAATTTATCCATTTCGCATATTTCCATACTTTTCATTTATTTCAAAGGTAACATATCACATTTCAATATACATTCTCAAATATTCACCGAAATTCAACATTTACGCAATTTAAATAAATCACACACACCAATGGGTTACCCATCACATAACAACCATAAACGCATTACCCACCTAAATTGTCGAAATCCAAGCTCAAGATTGCCCTTCCTCTCTCTCTTGAGTGAGGTTTCCTTGGTTCCCTTCAATTAAACAAATTTCTATTTAATTCATACATTCATAGGAAAGTTCATAAAATCAAGAATCAAAGCAAAGCTCAAATTAACTTTAAACCTAACCTACCCATAGCCCATCTAGGCTAGAAAACCAAATCCCTAACTTAGAAATCCCAAAATCCATTTGATTTCACCTTTCTCTTCTTTCTTTCTTCATTTCTAACATAAACCCTAACCTCCATTTAATCCCCTTCTTGAACCTATCATAAGAAAGATGAAAACTTACCTTTAAAAGCTTGATTCTTCCATTCTTTCCTTGATTTTTCCTCCTTCTTCCTAGCTTTTTCGAATTTTCTTCTCCTCTTCTCCTTAGTTCACGTTTTTCTCCTTCTTTCTTTTAGTTCATACGACACTCACTTCTAGCTTCTTCTTTTAATTAAAACACCAAGCTATTCCTTCCAATTTTACCCTTCACTTCCAAGGACTTTCCAAATTATTTGTCTTATATGTCTCTAATCCACTTAACACCCCTAACTTAATTCTAATTCTAATTTCTAATTTCTAATTTCTAATCATCCTTACTAATTGAAAGACTCAAAATAAAATGAAATAAAATAAATAAAAATAAAAACAATTAAATCAAAATAAAGAATAAAAAATAAAAAAAATCGGGGCCCAATATGAATAAAGAAAAGATTCTTGAATGATACAATGTCTGTTGACAAAGAAGAACAAGACCAAAAGAAAATAAGAAGGGACACAATTGGAACTTCATTTAAGGCTACAACAGATATTTTCCTAATAACAAATGCTAGCTGGAATGTACAATGAATGTACAATTCTGTTGTAATAAAATTAATCTCAACCCTCCAATTTATTATGTACTTACTAACACATATATGGTCAGTATTGAACCATCAATTTTATAAATGTACAGATGAATGAATAACAAAATAACATATGTATTCTCCATTCGTACTTTCTTTACATGGTATCAGAGCCACACTTGGCCAACGTCAAAAATGGAAGAAAACTTTGGATCATCATCCTCCACTCTAAATGGAACATCATCATCCTCTCTTGATTTTTCAGCCTTAGTAAAAACTCTAAACTTCAATCTTCCCATCAAGCGTGACAGACAGAACTTTGTAAACTGAAGAGCTCAAATCTTTGCAGCCATAAGAGCTCTTAAGCTTGAGAACTTTATCAACACAGCACCTCCACCTCAGTTCATCACTACAGAAACAAACCAAGTCATCGAAAATTCAGAATACAAAACATAGTAAAGAAGATATCAATTACTGCTATGCTGGTTATTTTCAACCATTGGAGAAGAAGTAATAGGATAGGTAAATCACTCCAATTCATCCTACCAAGTTTGGCAAATTTTGGAGAATATTTATGCTAAAAAATCCATGGTTAGAGTTCTTCAACTAAAGCATCAACTTTTAACAATTAAAAAGGGTTCACACACCATATCAGAATATATGCAGAAAGTTAAAACCATAGGTCACTCACTTCAAGTAGAAGGGCATGCAATCACTGAGTATGAACTAATATTAAGTGCCCTAAATTACCTTGGTTATGAATATGATCCTATTGTGGTTTATCTAACACATTCTATGAAAACTTCAACATTGCAAGAAGAGCAATACTCTCTTTTGATGCATGAAACAATAATAGAACAGCTGAACATAATCAATCATGAAGAAATCTCACCACCAACTGCTAACTCTGCAACTTTCAATCAAAACAATCAATGAGGAAGAAGTGGATTTAGAGGAAGAGGAAATCGTGGGAGAGGAGGCAGATGGAATGGAAACATATTTTTTTGTCAACTTTGCCACAAACTCGGATAAGAAGCATTAAAATGTCACAAAAGGTTTGATATCTCTTGGCAAGGTAACACTACTCAACCATGGAGACAAAACTCATTCATGAGACAGACACAGAACAATGTACAAAACTTTCCTCAATCCTATTTAGCTCAAAATCAACATAGATATCAATCATCAGAAGCAGTCAATAACAATACATGGTTCATAGACAGTGGAGCTATAAATGATGTCACAGCAGACCTTAATAATCTGTCAATAAGTTCAGAGTACGGTGGAAAGGATCAACTCACTGTTGGTAATGGTAACTCTCTTCCTATTGCAAATATTGGCTCATCTTATATACATTTCCTAGAAAATACATACACACCTCTTGCACTAAAACAAATTCTACATGTTACAAACATAACCAAAAATCTCCTGAGCATTTCTAAACTTACCAACAACAAAATTTCTTTTGAGTTTACTAATGAAAGTTGTTTGTTTAAGGACAAAGCAATAGGGAAGATTCTGCTTAATGGGAGTGCTTCGGGATGGCCTCTATAGCCTCAAAGCCACTAAACTGCCCAATAAAATTAGGCTAGTCAAGCAAACATTTTCTGAGTCTAGTTTTTGCCAACAAAAAGTTTCCTCTTTAAAAGTCAATAATTGTAAAGCAAACATAGCACAAAAAAATGTCAATGTTTGACATACTAAATTAGGACACCCTTTCAACAGTATCTTAAAACAAATTCTGAGTTCAATAAGTTCACTTTTAATCTCAAAGATTTGTCTCATTGTGATGCCTGTAAGCAAGGAAAATTGCATCAACTACCTTTTCAAACTCATGACATAATTGCTCAAAATCCTTTAAAAATCATATACTTCGATATTTGGGGACCCTCTCCATATCTCTCAATTGAAGGACATAAATACTATCTTATCTTTGTTGATGCCTACATAAGATTCACTTGGTTTTATCCCCTAAAACTAAAATATGACACTCTATCAGTCTTTGTTAAATTCAAAACCAATGCTGAACTTCAATTGAACAAAAAAATCAAAGCTCTACACACTAATATGGGAGGTGAATACAAAGCTCTCTAACCTTATCTCACAAAACATGGAGTACAACCACATTTTAGTTATCCCTACACTTACCAACAAAATGATGTTTCCAAAAGGAAACATCTATACTAAAATGGGACTAACTCTTTTATCCCAAGCTCACATGCAACTCACCTATTGGCTAGAAGCCTTTTCTACAGCCACCTATCTTATTAATAACCTCCTATCTCCTAGACTAAACAATTTGTCACCATTTGAAAAGTTGTATAACAAAATCCCAAATTATCTTCACCTTAAAACCTTTGGCTGTAGTTGTTTTCCTTATCTC
The DNA here is from genome assembly GCA_026284645.1 of Erythroxylum acuminatum. Lineage (NCBI taxonomy): Eukaryota > Viridiplantae > Streptophyta > Magnoliopsida > Malpighiales > Erythroxylaceae > Erythroxylum > Erythroxylum acuminatum. Next base: position 17,127,248 of record JANKOD010000007.1, on the reverse strand, counting down.
AGATATTACTCTCATTATAAATTCGAGTTTCATACCATAAAATGTGTCTTTCTTGGGTACAACTCAATGCATCAAGGTTACAAATGCTTAACTAATTAAGGGAAAATCATAATATTTCGTCGTGTTGTATTCAACGAGGAAGAATTTCCATTTCTTCAACTTTTTCCCACAAACTCAAATCATCCTACAGCTTCATCAAGTCTTCCTACCTTCAGTCTGACCTCAACTCCAAATGGTTCACTCACCTCAAAGGTTGTCCCGACTCACTCCCCTACTGCAAAATATTTTCTCAACTGAATCCTCCAACAAACAAGTAAACTTTCAAAACGCTTACTCACCATCGCACCCTACAACTTCTCTAAACAATCAAAATACTTCACCTAACCCCATTTTCTCAACCACACCAAATACTGAATCGAATCCTTTGTTCCACTCACACAAAATACTCATCCCATGCAAACTCGATCCAAAAGTGAAATTTTTAGCCCCAAACTCTATTCCTTCTCTCTTGCATTAAATCTTCACACTGAGCCTACAACATTTTCTAAAGCTCTAAATAATCCTACATGGTTTCAAGCTATGAAAGATGAATTCAATGCACTACAACAAAATCACACTTGGATACTTGTTCCCTATGAACTACCATGCACATTCTTGGAACTAAATGGGTGTTTTGGACCAAATATAATGTTGATGGCATTGTCTCCAAACACAAAGCCAGATTTATTGCCAAAGGGTTTAATCAAACTCAGGCATTGATTTTTTAGAAGCTTTCAGCCCTGTTGTGAAAGCTTCCACAATAAAAGTAATTTTGTCACTTACTATTTCTCATCACTCAGAGATCTAGCAAGTCGCCATCAATAATGGCTTCCTACATCAGGATCTACATGAGACTCTATATATAAATCAACCAAGAGGATTTGAAAGCAAAACACAGCCGCATCATGTTTGCAAGTTGGTTAAAGCTCTCCATGGGTTGAAACAAGCCCCTAGGGCTTGGTTTCATAAACTAAAACATGCACTGTCTCAGTGGGGGTTCCATAATTTAAGGTCAGATACTTCCTTATTTGATTCAAACAACAATGGACCTATTACAATATTGCTAGTCTATGTGAATGATATCCTAATAACAGGAAATTCAAGTGAAGCTATTCAGGCAGTTATCAGTCAATTACATTCTCAATTTGCTCTTAAAATGCTTGGAAGCATAAACCATTTTCTTGGCTTTGAGGCATACAGAAACAAAAATGGATTATATCTTTCACAGAAACATTACATTGAAGATTTACTAGAACCAATATGTCTTCATGCAAGCCCTGCTCGACACCAATCTCTCCAGCAACAAAACTATCTCTGCAGGATGGCATATCCTTTGAACACCCAAAACTCTACCGAAGCACCATAAGAGCATTTCAGTATCTGTGTAATACAAGATCAGATATTAGCTTCGCAGTAAACAAATTAAGTCAATTTTTACAAAATCCTCTAAATATATATTGGATTGCATGTAAGAGGGTTTTGCGTTACTTGAAAGGAATTTCAAATCTATGACTGTTTTTTCAACCATCATCTACTCCTCTTGATCTTCATGCCTACAGTGACTCTGACTAGGCTAGCTCCCTCTATGATCGAAAATCAACAATCGGTGGATTCGTCTTCTTTGGAAGGAAACCTTATCTTTTGGATCTCCAAGAAGCAAACAATAGTAGCTCGGTCTAGCACCAAGATTGAATATTGAGCCCTCTCTCAGGTGTCTATCCAACTAGTCTATCTCACATCCCTATTATCTGAGTTAGGGTTCTCTCTCTCACACAAACCCATTATGTGGAGAGACAACAACGGAGCTCGATATTCAACAACTTTCCCTATTTATAATGTATATGTCTTGCCTCTCATTCTCTTTCTAAGAGTGCAAGTTTTGGTCCTGCCGACAATGTGCATGGTGAGTGTTTAGGTTTTAGTTCTTCGTTGGTTTCTCTTAGGTGTCGATTCAGAGTCATGGATTCAGGGTTGCAAAAGCTTTCTATCCGGGAGAAAAAAGACAACGAGTTCATTATTATTCTGGAGGATACTCAGACGGAAGAGATTAATTATGAGTTGTGCTTACAGGGTAAACTGCTAGGTGAAAGAGTGGTTAACGCAGAGGCGTTAGAGCGTACGTTGCTGAGTTTATGGTGTCCAATGCGAGGGGCGTACATTAAACTGATGGGTGCAAACAATCTCTACATCATTCAGTTATATCACCATTTCGATTTGAGGAAGATGCTAGCTGGAGGACCGTGGTCATTTAATAAATGCATCCTGCTTATCCATTAATGGAAGGAAGGGTAGAACCTAGAGAATATCGACTTCATCCATACAAATGTCTGGGTACAATTTCATAACCTCCCATTGGGTTGTGCTTCTGAGGAGATAGCAAGAAATATTGGGAATTTGATGGGCACTTATCTGGAATACGACTCGGCAAAGCGAAGGGATTCATGGAATAGCTGCATGCGGGTCCGAATTCGGCTAAACGTGGAAGAACCGCTGATGAGGAAGAAGATTATAAGAAAACAGGGAGCTGCTCCGATGGAGATAACGTTCAACTATGAACGTCTCCCGCTTGTTTGCTATCTTTGTGGCATAATCGGGCATAGCGAAACCAATTGTCTTAAAATGCAGGAACGGTCGAAAGAGGAGCATTGCCGGGAATGGCCGGAGGAAATTTAGGCTGAAGTGAGAGCTCGTAATGCTCAAAAAATGGTACAATGGAAGAGGGATCCTGGTAACGGAATTGGTGCTGATTTTGGTGCTAAAAATCTGGACCCCAAATCCTTTTCTTCGGCAGCTAAGAATCCCTACAAGATAGGAAACAATTTCTCTTTCTATCCTAAAAAGATTACACTGAAATCCACTTCCATATCTAGCCCACACGCAGGATACAATCACCATGATTTCAGTGGAGACAATCCCAAAATGGGGGCTTCTAGTATAATTCCACTTGGGAAAGAAGATTCGATCATCAATATTGAAGAGAGTAAAAAGCGACCTCGAAAAGGAAACACAAGTATTATTGACGTAGAAGAAATGAATACGGAGGACATGATCCTGTCCAACTCACCAAACCAACTATCAGCGGCTGGTCTTGCTCAGCAGACCCACCAAGAGAGATGAGTTTCATTGCTTAGAACTGTCGTGGAGTAGGCAACCACCAGACAATTCGTGCTTTAAAGGATTTAGTTAGGATTAATAAGCCTTGCATTTTATTTTTAAGTGAAACTCTTGCGACTTCAGTTAAGATTGAAGAAATAAAATCTCTGTTGAATTACGATTTCTATTTTTACGTTGATCGGCTTGGTCGCAGTGGCGGCCTGGCCATGTTCTGGATGGAAAATGTTTCAGCCACTGTTTTTGGTTACTCAAACAATCATATAAACTTAGTTATTGATGACTCACTTAATCCCAAATGGAGACTTACTGGCTTTTACGAGTTCCCAGAGTCCTCTAGAAAACGTGTTAGTTGGGAGCTGTTGCGCTCTCTTTCCCGACTCCACAATATACCTTGGGTTTGCATTGGAGATTCTAATAACTTATTGACAGCCAACGATAAACTAGGAGGAGTGGACTACCCTACATTGTTGTTGGAAGGTTTTCGGCAATGCATAATGGACTGTAACTTAGTGGATGTTCCTTTAATTGGGTTTGGCTACACGTGGGAGAGAGGTAGAGACTCAGGTGCTCTAACGTTGGAAAGGTTGGATCGTGCGTTTGTTAGTAAAGAATGGATGGATATGTTCCCATTTCATAAACTACATAATTTAGTGTGTCCTGCTTCGGACCACAATCCAATTAAGTTGGAGGCTACACGTAGAATGCCCATTAAGAGGATTCGACGTTTCAAGTTTGAGAATAAATGGTTGTCGGAGGATGGTTTTGTCGAATTTGTATCTGGTTTCTGGAAGGCCAATGGTGATAAGAATATCATTTCCCGACTGAAGGAATGTGGTCTTAGTCTGCTTAGCTGGCAGAAGCACAATACTCATAATTTTTCTGAACGTATCAACACCATTAAGCGGAATATGGGGTTGTCCCGACAAAAGCTTCAATTGGCTCTATTTCGGGCACAGAAAGTTGCTCTCAATCGACTTCTAGCACAGGAAGACATTTACTAGAAGCAGCGTTCGAAGATATTCTGGTTGCAATATGGGGAGGCAAACTCAAAGTATTTTCATGCTCAAGCGTCAAAAAGGAAACTGCTTAATCATATTAAATCACTCACCGATGACAATAGGCAGCAGGTTGTGGAAGATGAGGAAATCGGTAATATTATTCTTGATTACTTCAAGAAATTATTCTCGGACTCGGGTAATACGGATTTCGAACATTTTTCAAATGTTAATTCGGTGATTAATCAAGAGGATAACTACCAGCTCCTAGCTCCCTTACGGCTTGAGGAGTTCAAAACAGCTATGTTCGAAATGCATCCGGACAAGGCTCCGGGACCCGACAGTATGAATCCGACATTTTTTTAGAAGTGTTGGCATATAGTGGGGACCGATATTTTTTAAAATTATCGTAACTAGATGGAGCAAGGTGAATTTTCGACCACCCTAAATGATACGGTGACAGTCCTGATACCTAAGAAAGATAAGCCCATAAGCATGAAAGATCTTCGACCCATAGCTTTATGCAACGTCTTATACAAACTCATTGCTAAAGTGATTGCAAACCATCTCAAAATTCTCCTACCAAGGATCATATCTCCTATGCAATCGGCATTTGTCCCTGGTCGACTCATCACTGACAATATCATGGTGGCTTTTGAGATCATACATTACATGAAGAACAAGGGAAAGGGTAAGATAGGGGAAGCATCTCTTAAGATTGATATTAATAAAGCTTATGATAGGGTCGATTGGAATTATCTTCGGTTCATTTTGTTAAAGTTGGGTTTTGACAGTAAATAGGTGGAGATAGTTATGGTGTGTGTCACCACTGTAAGCTATTCAGTGGCGTTTAATGGCTCCGAAGTAGGACCGATTATTCCGAAACGTGGTTTGAGGCAAGGAGATCCTTTGTCTCCGTACTTGTTCATCTTGTGTGCTGAGGGTTTATCGGCTTTGCTAAGGAAAAATGAGGCTCGGGGGGACATCCATGAGATCTCTATCTGTTCTAGAAGCCCTAGTGTTTCGCACCTCTTTTTTGCAGACGACAGCTTCCTCTTCTTCCGACCGAACACGGTCGAAGGACAAAACAATAAGAGGATTCTCGCTATTTATGAAGCAGCTTTGGGGCAGGCGGTTAATTTCCAGAAGTCAGGCATTATGTTCAGTTCAAACCCACACCCGTCTAATCGAAACACGGTGGAAAATATATTAGGGGTCAGAACTCCTCTTGATCACAGGCGATATTTGGGTCTTCCCTCTCTTATAGGTAGAAGGAAAAAGCAAGTTTTTGCCTTCATCAAGGATCGCCTGAGCAAACGTATTGTGAGCTGGAAGAACAAGTTGCTCTCTAAACCAGGGAAGGAAATTGTCATCAAGACAGTGGCACAAGCTCTGCCTGCGTACTGTATGAGTGTTTTTCTTCTTCCCTGAGGCACATGTGATGAATTACAGCGAATGATGAACTCATTCTGGTGGGGATCGGGAACCAGTGACAGAAAGCACATTCACTGGGCGAGTTGGGAACGACTTTGTGTTCCTAAAAAATTTGGAGGTATGGGATTTCAGGATCTTCACTGTTTTAACCTAGCTATGCTTTGCAAACAAGCCTGGTGTTTTCTGGCATTTCCTGACTCACTTCCGAGCAAAATCTTCAAAGCCAAATACTTCCCCACTTGTAGCTTCATGGAGGCAAGGGATCGAACTAATTCCAGCATTATCTGAAAAAGTATTTATGCGGCCAAGGACATTTTAAGGCATGGGATTCGGTGGAGGGTGGGAGATGGAGTTTCAATTAATGTCTTTAAAGACCCATGGATTCCAGACGCAAACAATTTTTACGTCCACTCTCCATTCAACTTGGATTTCGGTAATGTTAGGGTGTGTGACCTGCTCAAGGAAGACGGCTCGGGGTGGGACGCACAAATGTTGGAAGGCATGTTTACTCCTTATGATGTGGGTCGGGTTTCTAGGATCCCAATTGCTATCTCAAAACCCCCTGATCAATTAACTTGGCATCATAGCTCGGATGGTTCTTATTCGGTAAAAACTGGTTATCGAATGGCTCTTTCTTTGTTTACTGATATTACCAATATATTCATGGATGGCCCATGGACCCGCTTGTGGAATCTGGACCTCCCTCCAAAGATCAAGGACTTCATTTGGCGTTGCCTCCGCGATTTCCTCTCATATAAGGATCTGCTTTGACGGAAGGGCATCATGCTTGATACCGAATGTGATGTTTGTGGGCATACTGAATATATGAATCATGTGCTGTTGGAGTGCTCAACAGCCAAAGCAATTTGGTTGTCGATGGGTTGGCGTTGGCCAAGTACTGGGATTGAAACCTTCATAGCGCACAGCTTATCAACTCAGTCGTCCCCTCATCTTGAACGTTTGTTGCTGTGGAGTGTTTGGTATCATCGCAACCTTCGGGTGTGGCAAAGCAAGTCCAGCTTGCCCAGGATGGTAGCTAATTTTGTTGATAGTTTCCTAAAAGATTGGCAAGAGGCTCGGGAGATGTTTGAAAAGGTCAGCACCAAGACCGGAAACTCCAAAGCTACTTATTCTGCTTGGGTTAGACCTCAGGAAGGTTTTCTTAAATGTAATGTGGATGCGGCGGTTTTCAACGACAAGAATGTCACGGGGTTCGCCGCGGTGTTAAGGGACGAACGAGGGAGTTTTGTGGCTGCTCTATCAGGCCATTACCCTTTCCTGCTTGATCCAGTTCTTGCCGAAATCATGTCTATCAGGGAAGCTCTATCCTGGTTAAAAGATCAACAGATTGACAAAGTTATAGTGGAGTCTGACTGTTTGACGGTTGTTCAGACAATTCTAGCTCATTCTTCATATCGGTCTGAGATTGGAATTTTAGCCCTTGATTGTCTATCAATCAAGAGACATTTCCTTCACTTGTCCTTTCAATGGACGCGTAGGATTGCCAATAAGGCGGCTCATTCTTTAGCCAGAGTAACCTTATTACATGCAAACCTGCATCACTGAAGTGTTCGTCCGTCTTGCTTAGACTCCATTTTACATTTAGATTGTTCTGCCTCTTTTGTCGTTGAGGGTGAAAGGCTTGTAGGTTCAAGTATATGGGATAAGCCTGTTGACTTGGGTTAGTTTTCAAGGCTTTTTCTATCAATGTTTTGTTTTATGCGATAGTAACGATTACCTTCCAAAAAAAAAACATACGTATTCTTCGTAGATACTTTCTTTACAATGTCCACGACTCTGACGTGACTATAATTATTTTGGCAACTTTTTCTTTTTTTTTCAAAGGCATACTTATGTCGCCTTCTCTGGACCATATTACGAAGCAATCAAAACCTACTACAGGCCCACTGATCAACTTACCAAAGTCATCTTTCAGTAGCTGAATCGCAATCCAAAGTCAAAAGAGTTCGTAAAGAAGAACAATCACTAGCACTATGGATGAAGAGACAACGGAGAAGAAGCTGGCTAATGATGTCAACCCTGTGCAAGGACATGATAGCCATGATGGTGATGAAAACGAGAAGATTGTGAAGTTCTTTGCAATAATAAGAAGGCTTCGAGGAGGTCGTCAAAATTCAGCAAACAGCTTGAGGGAATTGGAGGCACGTAGAGCAGCCAAGATTAGGAAAAGGGAGCACACAGTTGCATGGATTCCAGAATTTCAAGTGCAAGATTTTGCAGAGCTGCAATTACCAGATGTCCATGATGATTCTAAAGCACCAAGTTTTTCAAACAAGGAACCTGATGATAAGGAGAAGAAACTAGAGTTAGACCTCAACATTGCTTTGTAAGGACTTTAAAACTTGTATTGCAGCAGAAACCGAACAGCATAGCTTGCCTTGTTTACACAATGATTGCTTTTTATTCAGATGCCATTTCCGTTTGTTAAGTGTGGATGTTTTCGTATAAGATATTACTGCTTTTGTAAAGACTCTTTGCATTGCTGTACTGGCGTTACGAGACCGTAGTGACACTAGGCCTCAAAACTTCATAATTTGTTCAAACTGTAGAGGTTTGTAAGGTATTGCAAATTTTTATAAGGGCACAAAGAACTGTGCATAGTTTATGGACTTGGGACCTTTTCAGGCTCGCATCATCTTTCAGGGGAAATCCAAGTATCAGTACATATCCATGCAGTTTACCATTAACATATATATCGAAGAAATCCGTTCACGTGGAACTCCCATCGAATATTGCCAGGAAATGGTGTTTTATTCAATCTTTCCATCAAATCATACTTTTACCTTCAAGGTATAAGTGCTTCAGAATTATCAGTAGTCACTGCAATAACATATTCTCAACTGAAAAATGGTAGATCTATTGGCACGCCTCAAAATGATCCCTCTCCCCTGTTACTCTTTAAGCAACACAAATGGGCATTCCTTCCAGTAGCTTTAAAAATCCCTATGCCCCTAGCAATTTCCTACTGCGATGCCACAGACCTCACTTTCTCATCAACATGCACATCATGCAGAACAAAGCTACCAATGGGACTATTATGTCCGGCTTGTTTTGACAACTCATAGTTGAAGTTTAGCTTTACCTTTTATAGTCCACTTCTCTATTATGTTAAATATCGCGACTTGGAGAGACTCAAATAAGTCATTTTGGGCAAAGGTATTACATACTACTTAAACCTGAAAGGCTCTGATTATCGTTCAGACAATATCATTACATCTGTAATTAACTACATTCTAGCATATTCTTCCTTCTTTAAGAAGTAAGAAATTTATTGGAAGATCCTCTTTGCTGAAGCAGAATAACCCGTGTGATTTGATAAGGGTGCAAGACATTTGAGAATTGAGATTCAGAAATTGCAGGTTCATTGCCTCCTTCGTTGATAATCATTATTGACAAAAGAAATCAAATGCGGTACTTGGAGAAGAGTAAGCCTTTGATAGTACTTTGGAAGCTACAATTGTGTTGGCTGCTTCAGTGTAATGAATGCCATCCCAACTTATAAATTTAGATCCTTCACTGCACACCTCGTGGCCAGGCTCACTGCATGTTATATTTCTATCGTAGTTATATGGAGGTCCTCCATATCCGCAGCACGCCATTAGTGGATTTGAGAAACCTGCATTGCCCAAAGCTTGATTGAGGCACACAATTCATTCAAGAATAAACCAAGTTGACTTATTTTTATGAAGAGAATAATTTCCGTTCCAGGCAAGCAGTTCTCATTCCTTTTGGGAATTTCTTTTGCTCTACGTGTTTTGATCGTCAAGTGATCAAGATCACGAGTGCAAGAAATTCTAAAAATAAATAGTTCAGTTAACCAGAAAAGAGGGGATTGTCATCCTCCAAATATAAAACTTTCTAACTTACCATACTGAGAGGAGTTGGCAATGAGATCGTACTTTATGGAATATATATCTACATAGACTATAGTTGCATCTGTCAGCTCCGACCTCAACTTTTGGCATGTTTCAAGTAATCCTTCATTGAATAATTTTGCAGCATTATTGTAACGTAAAATACAACCATGTGGATCCAAATCCTTCTGCTCAATTAAAGCAAGCTTTTGAGGCAGACAACCTAATGGTCCAGTGTTATGTATCCAAAATTTCCTGCCACCTTGAGCATGTATAGCCTATCCAACACCAACAGTAAATCATCTCGGTCAAGGAACTCGATAGGCTTCCCATTTCTATACTAGGAAATTATAATAGAAAGAAAAAGGTGATCAATGCTCGCATGGAACTATAAACTCACCTTTACGGCATTCTCAATTTCTCGTATCACAGTTGGTAGCCTTTTGGTTAAATGCAGGTCTGATAAGTTTGTGGCGAATGCTGCTGAAAGGTCATTTTGTCCAATGTCAATCATGTAAAGTGCGCTCTTGAACCGTTCCTCACTGATCATATTTGTTGAACCTAAACACAATTCAGGTCTGACAATCAGTTTCTTTCTCAAACCATCAAGTGTTACAGGAATACTCCATCAGTTTAAATGTGGAAACTTTTAAGTATCATACGAGTGGAAACACTTGGTAAAAAGTACTAGTCCTTTTGCTTCTATATACAATGTCAACGATCATGATTTCCCTGTATCTTTTAACAGAGGGATCTACAAAGGACTTCCTCATACTCAGAGCAAAAGCGACATTAATTTCTTATCTTTTCCCCTCTTCCTTTCGATCTTAAGGGAGGACTCGTAAGCCCAGTGATGGGAGAGGGATGACCGAGCTAACCCTGCCCCTATAAGAGAACTAGACGTAGATACATTACACTTCTAGAATGGCAAACACCCAACACCGATGCCAAGAGGCTTACTGATTTCAATCGAGTTTTCACGGGTAACAAAAGCTAACGGCTCACTGGCCAAGAATATGAGTTCAAATGACAAACATTTTCCCATTTGTCTTCCTCTTAAGTACCCTATGTATGTCAAGACTCGCGAGTTTAACATAAACAAAGACAGAAATCTCACAGTCACCACACTTTGCATTACATTATCACTGATGATAAGCTTGAACCAGCAGCAAGAAAAGGGGTAAAAAATCACTTTTAAAAAACCACTCTTCTCAGAGAAACGAGACATTACCAGCCGAGACAAGTTCAAGATTACGAGCCTTGAAACGAACGAACTGCATTACTTGGATGTTCAATGAAAATGGGTCAAACTTGGGGAGGGTAGAGGACCCAACTATTGCGAAGTTTGCACCATTTGTGAAATTGGACCCTCCCAATGAGTCCAGGTATGGACTTAAAAAATTAGTCTTTAGGCTTTGACCTGCATAAACATACAAGGACGCAGCTCCATAATTAGATAATAACACAACAAGAAAAGTGTAACCAATGTAGTAGTAAGCCTTTATTCGAAAGAAAGAGAAAAGAAAGAAAAAAAATTGTATTTTTTTTATTTTTTTATTATTTGGACAAAAATAAATAAAGAGAAAGTGAAATAATGGAAAGAAATTGGAGAGAAATTTGGACTAAATATATTTTCCACCAAATTGATAAAAAAGAGAAAAAATTCAAGACAAAATAAGACCAAATAAATAAATTACCATTAAATCCTTATTTAACAAAAGATAAACAAGTTTTATAATTAAGAACATAAAAATTTATAAGTTTCAATTCCCTCTTTTAATAAATTAGGAAAATAAACAAAAAAAAAAAAATTATATTTCTCTTTTATTCTTTTCTCTTTTTCACGCAATATTTTCTTTCCTTTTTTCTCGTTCAAGATCCAAAATAAAAAAGAAAAACCTAAATCGCAAACTCGCCAGAATACCGAAATGGGCTCTTCGTTTAGAAACAAGAAGAGAGCCGAAAAGCTGTCTTCGGTGGTCAATGGCAAGAAACGATGTCATAAGATAAAAGCAAGCGCTAGCAGACATGCACGGGGTGGTAGCATTCATAAAATTTAGAAATATATTTTAATGCACAACCGACAACATTAACCAAAGCTCGTTGAATTGGTGGAGCCCGCCTGAGCCCCCTCTACCAATTATGTCCAATACCCAGAATTCAAGGACAAGAGTTAATGATCAAACATGCACCGTAGCCGACCGGAGAAACGACAATGCGTCGTAGCCGTTGGATAGAGCAGAAACACGAAGAGAAATTAAACAAAATGAAGAAGGCCGGTGAGCTACTCACATAGGAAGTCGATCACGAGCCGTCCGTCGGACAATCTCCCAGTTGATCTACGAAAGAATGTGCGACCATTGGGGAGGTTGATTGGAAAGCCAAGTCCAGCGACGAGACCACCGGTGTCGGAGTTAGAGTCACCAAAGATGAAAATGGTTGGTGGGTGTTTGCACTGAGAAGCTGCAGAGGTCAAAAGCAATGGAACTACAATGGCAAGTACAATAACAACAACGAGCAAAGAGCCACAGATAGGTAAAGCAAGAACGCGAAAGGCCATAGAGAAAGTCGAAGAAGAACAAGGGACAAGAACAAAAGAGAAGCGAAAATGAGGTTTAGCCCGGCTTATTTGGTCTCTATATTTTTACACTTTTTCTTGGATTGTGTTGCTCAAGTAACTCTATCCATCTGTTTAGAACGTAAATCATGTAATTCCCATATTTAGTCGTAAATATTGTCTGTTCAATTTATTACACATATTTCTCTTAAAATTTATTTAAAATATACTTAATTGTCCATATGCCCCTCATTTATGGTTCAGTCTGAATTTTCACAATAAAATAAAATTTGAAAAAGTTTGACAGTACGCAACTTTACTCTTACATAATAGAGAGGTTATTTTTGATAGACTCACATGTAAATATAATAAAAAAATAATGCAAGTTAAAAAGTAAAAGAGTAAAATTGACACATTAAATAATTATATAAATAAAATTACAATAAATATATAAATAAAAAATAAAAAAAATACAAATCGATTTTTGAAAATAAAATATATTTATAGAATCAGTTCTTCTTTTTTCCAAATTCCTATTGCTCCTGTGTCCAAAGCCGCTCAACCGTCAAATTTATTATAATGAATTTGCGCACAGGGGAATAGAGATTGGAGTACAGAACATGTATTTCGAGTTCAGATTCTCTTTCTAATATTACTATCTTATTTTACCTCATAAAATTTTAGCTATTTATTTTGCGAGATCCACGCAGATTTCATGTAGAACCTACATAAATAAATGACTGAAATTTATTAGACATAATAGGACACTATAATATTAGAAAAAGGATCGAAACTCACGTATTCCCTCCCTCGCCTTTTTGTTTGTTCTTGCTCTCATGTTTAGGTTGGCCGAGACAAAAGTTTAAAATTAGAAGTCGAAGTCAAGTTTTGCGACTTTTGTAGGAGCTCTTCGCTTCTAGCGTTATCTATTTTAAGGACTCTTCACTTTCTCTTTCTCTTTTCTAGCTCTCTTTATGTAAAGCCCATTATTAATAAAATAAAACCCAACAGCCCAGCCTATAAACTATTAAATATGTATAAAAGGCTAACGGTTTGGAAAAACAAAAAAAAAAGAACACACCAACGAAGCATTCTGCTTCTTCATTTTTCTTTAAACTATTCCAGTTGATACATGTCTCAAAGTACCATTTTTCTACTGCATGTGACGCTTCTCATATATATTCTCTCACTATAAAAAATATGTAGTTTATTGACGAAAAAAATTAACGATAAACGCAAGTATTCCGTCTATAATTACAACGGCGTCGTTAATATGACCGTAGGTAAATTTAACGACGAGCATTTTATATATTCTTCCGTCGATAAAGTATACTGACGGACAGGCGTAACCGCCAGTAAACTTTACCAACGAAAGGTCATCCCTATCGATACTTTTGCCAATGGAAAAAGAAGAACGGTCGGTAAACCGTAGTTCAAATAATCGCAAAGGTTTTAATATTACTGACAGTAGAAGAAAAACGGTTGGTAAATATCATACAGTTTACCGACGGTTTAAGATGTTCCATCGGTAAATATAGTGTTATTTTGCGACGGTCTTTTATATTCCGTCCATAAATAAAAAAGAATTTTTTAAAAATAACCCGACATTAACTTTTATTTAATGATCTTATGATAAATACATAATTTAAACAGTTATGAATTATCTGTGCATAATAAATTTATTTGTTTATATATTTAATTTGTTTAAACATAAATTTGATGGATGATATAAAGTTAAAATTATCTTAATTGATAATAAAAACATTACAGTGTATATAATAAGTCTTTGTAATTCAAAGCAAATGACTACAATAATCCTAATGTCCTAGTGACCATCGGTGCTCTGAGGTGCTACCTCTCGCCTTCAACTCATCCATCTTTTGTCTCAGCTGAGCTATGGTGTCTATCAATGTGTCCACTGTTGTCTGAAGCCGATTGACTTAATCGGTTTGCGACCGTCTACTAGATGCTACTGTATTAGACGTAGAGGATTGCGAATAACATGTGTTTACAAATGAATCTGGCCCGAAGATCCTTCCACGATGGTCCTTACCACCCACAAAATCAAGATACGTCTGAATCTCATCAATAGGTGTTTCCTACCGAGGCTGTCGCTGAATGGTTTCTTGTATTTGGTCCTATTAGGAAGCAATGTTTATATTGATAAGTAATAATTATTAAGAAATAATAATAAAGCATTAATTTTACGTACATTCAGCTCTCTACATCGGCTATTGACAAATGTCACACCGTTATGCTTCTTCGTGTGAGTGTGTAAAAACACCTGAGTAACTATAGGCCTCATGTCTATAGACTTTTCCTGCATATTTAACCTAAAATGTTATATGTGAACTAGATTTTATAAAAATTTCGGCAGAGTTTCCTCTATTTTTATGATATTTCCCCTTTATTGAACAAATAAAATAACTCAACACAGTCATATATGGCACCAGGCATTTATACCATTATCATTATCCATAATACACA
>JANKOD010000007.1:17043365-17059536 GCA_026284645.1 Erythroxylum acuminatum | reverse complement strand
AATATTTTAATTAATGAATAATTATATTTTATTTAGTTATATTTTAATTAATAATAATATTTTAGTTAATTAATTAATGAATTACAGTATTTTAATTAATGAATGAGTTATATTTTAATTAATTATAATATAATTAATTATTTTAATTTAATTTTAATTAATTAATTAATTACAATATTTTAATTAATGAATGAATTATATTTTAATTAATTAATTAATTATAATGTAATTAATTAATTACATTATATTATATTTTAATTAATTATAATGTAATCAGTTAATTATATTTTAATTAATTAATTGTATTTTATTAATTAGTATTACAAATATTAAAAAAAAAGAGTCACTACTAAGGAATGAGTTTCATTCCTCTACTAAATGGAGGGTACGGAGGATTCTCCAAAAGCGAGATATCAAACTATTACCCCTATAATGATAATCAACAATCAGCCACTCACTTTTTATTCCATACTCATTAACTCCTTCACCTGTTGCACACCAATCTTTGTAACTCCTTGTCTTGTCATTGTCAATCTCTACCTTTGACATAATGCACCATTGCAAGATTTTGAATTTTGTTCCGTACCGGTCAGTACCGGGTGATATGTATCGTACCAGCCAAAGAACAAAACGAAATATAGGTGTTTATGTATCGGGTGTAAATATCGGTTGGTACCGACCTGTTTCGTGTAGTACGACCGGTACCAAAAATTTTGAAAAATATAGGGACTTATTGGCAAAATTTTAAAAAATTTTAACTAGCCATAAACCGGCCGGTACCAAAAATTTTGAAAAATATAGGAACTTATTGGCAAAATTTTAAAAAAATTTAAATAGCCATAAACCGGCCGGTACCAAAAATTTTGAAAAATATAGGGACTTATTAACAAATTTTCCAATTTTTTTTAAAAAAAAATCCTCCCCTGCTGTTTCTTTTTTTAATTTTTTAAATAATTTATTTAATTCAACTTTTGCTGTGATTTTTTAATTTTTAATTTTAAAATAAAATAAATATCTTTATTAATAATAATTATTATACATTAAATTAAAAATAAAAATAAATTATTTTATTTAAATTTATTTTAATATGTTATATAATATTTATTTATAAAGTATTAGTAAAATATTTTATTTTTTAAAATAAATAATTTGAATTTATTATTTATAAACTAATATTTATTATATTTTTAATTATTAAATAAAATTGTATTTGAAATTTATATATTTTAAAAATATTTTTAAATTTAATTATATTTATTAATAATTATCAAATTATTTTTATAAATTAAATTAAGATATTTATAATTTTAGTTTTAATTAATTTTAATCGATTAAATATATAATATATTTAATTGATAGTAAACTAAGTAATATATGTTTTTGTTTCATATTTCGATTCTACTTGGTTGTTTTCTTATCACGAATTCGTGTTATAAATTGTAATAATTTGAGAGTTAAGAGTATTTATTGTTCTTTTTATTGAATGTTTTGATGTAATTGTTATTTATTATATAATAAAAATTGAAATTGTAACATTTTAAATACTTTGTATTGTCCTTAATTTTATATTTGTATGATGATTGTCTTTTTTTCATATAAATTTTGATGATTATTTATATATATGTGAAATATCTTGAAATTATTGATATTTCATATTAATTATAATTATAATTTATTATTATAATTTTTGGAGACACGGTTAAAAGTATATAGTTCAACTGCACAATATGACAATGAACTATTTTACAAATTTTTAAGAAATTCAGGGACTATTTCATAAATTTAAAAGATTACTCGAAACAGTAGCTGGTATTAATCGGTAATTGTACAGTATCGTACCAGAATCCAATCAGGTACTAAGTCCGGTACGGTATTTGCAACATTTCACCATTCTCTGTAAGGAATATATTTCAAAAATCTTTTGAATTTTTGATATTTTTTCTTTTTAAGTTTTCACACAACTTAACTAATAAATCATATATTTTTTATTTATATCTTTTTATTTTAATTAAAAATACTAAAATATTTTAGTCTCATTAATAAATTATATTGGTTGAAATTTAGAATCTTTATTTAGTTCCTTATAATTTAATTGACAATTTTAAATTAGTATTTCTAAAAACTAATTATTAATTTATTTAATAAATTGAATTATTATTTATTATATATAGGTAATTTTACTTTAGATAATTTAATAATGTATTAAAAATAATATTTAAACTATAAAAATATATGTTTAAAGGACGTTTAAAAAGTTAGAATAAAGTTATACTCCTTTCCGTTGACTTTTTTTAAGCATAATATAATTTTTACGAGGCTTTAAATAAATAATAATATAGAAATAAAATTATTATTATTTTAAAATTTATTTTTGATTCAATCTTAATTTAAATTATTAGATTTATTATATATTAATAGGCATTATTAGTTTATTTTTACTTCAATAAAATATTTTATATTGTATTATATTTTTATTTATTCTTATAATTTATACTTTTTATTTACTTACATGATTCGTACGATTTATCTGCTAACAACTCAAAATTAAGTATGAATTTGGTTTAACGATAATGAACTTTAGTACATAGTGTGTCAACGTCAACTAACCTAATGTAAGAATCTAACCTCGGGATTCTATCTCAACCTAACCTCGAGAATCTATCTCATAACTTTTAAGATTAAAAATTATTTCGTAATTCCCAAGGGGTAGATATGGACACCAAGAAGACAAATATGGATTAGATTAGATTAGGTTTCTCGTGTGTGAGATTTCACTTCTATTCTTAAGACAGATCAACTATTCCGTCCATAAAACAAAAGACAGAATCTCCACTAACAGAGAACGTAAGCAAGAAAAGTTGAGGTAACTTTTTTCTATGATACGTAATGCCTATCTGATCAATACAGTTATGATCGTATTATCAGTTTCTCGACGAATTATTGTCCGTTGATGATACATTTAATGGTTTTGATTAAACAATTAACGGTTTCACACCGCCGACTGATCCTTCTGCGGGACCCACTCCCCTCGATTAGCGTAGACTGTAGAGTGCTGACTGACCTACTTTTCTCGTGAGCAATTGAGTACTTCCCGGTCTCCGGTTGCTTTCAGTTACAACTTGCAGCATATATACACGAACGCACACAGAGCTTCTCTCTAACAGCTAAACTCTTGAGAGAGTTTCACGGAGGGAGTGTGGAGTGTGCGTGTGTGTTTGTTTGGTATGGGCATAGAAGACCTAGAGACGGCTCGAAAAGAGCAAGATTCGATTCCCCAACAAACCACGTCCAATTCTCTACTTACCGACACTCGCTGTTGCTTCTGCTTCCCTTGCTTCGGTTCCCGCCGATCTTCCTCCACTGTCGGATTAGCCTGGTGGGAGAGGATCCGATCGTTGTCTTCCTCCTCTTCGTCACCGTCGTCCAGACTCCGCCTCGAAAAGCGTCCGTGGTGGGCAAGGGGTATTACGGCTTTGAAGAGGATTCGAGAGTGGTCCGAGATCGTCGCCGGGCCCAAGTGGAAAACCTTTATCCGGCGGTTTAATCGGACCAGAGGAGCTGGTTACACTAGGCACGGTAAGTTCCAGTACGATCCTCTCAGTTACGCACTCAATTTCGACGAAGGCCACGGTCAGAACAGCGTTTTCGGCGACGACGATGAATACGGGGGGTTTCGCGACTTTTCTTCCCGTTACGCTTCTATTTCCGGTTCGGGTCGGCCTTTGGCCATGGGCGCGCGTGATAACAAGCAAATAACTCTAAGCGCGTGAAACAACTGAAAGACAAAAGGGAATCGAGGCGTTGTGGACGCTAAAATGCGCTTGATAAGGTTGACAGTGGAATGCTGACTCGACGGCGCAAATTAATCGCATCAACCATATAAGTATCCCTTTCTATATTTGCTTATAACAAGGTTTTTTTTAATCGGTTTATTTATATTTGGACAATTGAGGTTAATGTGTAAAGTCAGTGATAGAGTTGCATTCTGTATAGTATGGCTTTTTCCATTTTGTTTATGTATAAATAACAAATTGATCTCTTTTCTTGTTTGTAAGTGCTAGCCTTTATCTAATTCAACGCCACCGTTGTCAACTGAGCTCCACCATTACAAACCCACTAAAAAAGCACTTACATCAGGTGATAAAGGGTAGTGAAGCAATGATTTGGGGAGATATTGGAGATTTTTATAAAAGTTATCCAGAGGGATGGGTAAGCCACAAAATCAAACATAATGCTTTCCTCCTCCCACTGTTCAAAACTTCATGCGTCTCCTGCAGAGGATATTTACATCTTCCAATGTAAAGATGACAAACCCTAAATCACTTAGAGCTGATGCTACTATTTGTTCTATTAAAACTGCAAATAACAGATGTTAATTCTACTGGTTTGATCATGAAGATAAACAGAATGAGGACAGTTTTGAATTGCGAACAATCTGCACATGTCAATCAATTGCATATACTAATACTGACCATTACTTGATGATTCACATCCATCGACAGTCGGCGCAAGAGAAGTCATCGGGGACAAAAAAAGGGGAAGGGAATGCAAAACATAAACGGAGCCTTTTTTCATTTGCTAACTTTTCTGCTGTTCAGAGACTTTATGTTCATTAGGATGTCGCCTAGAATCCACGGAAAGCTCAAGTAATTCATGCTTTTCTGGCTATAAGTTGGATGATACGTGACATGATACCATGCTGAAGCCATGCGCTGATGGTCCTTTGGTTCACAGTCGCTTTCAAACCACCGTCTGGCCTCTTTCTGCAGGGCCTTCACTGAAACCAAAATTCGGTCCTTCACATCACCATATCTCCGGTTGTCACGTTTCAAGTACATAGGCCGATTTCGAAGATTACCAGTAAGGATTTCATCCTCACGCTTTGCTTCGTAATAATTCATCAGTTCACTCAGTTTCTCCACATACATGTCTCTGTGATTTGATGCAACTTTAATGAAGTCCTCAAAACCCTCCACTTCAAGATCATGGTCATAAGCTGAGTCAGCAATCTTCTCTGAAGAAACAAAGTTAGATCTTTGTTGTGAAGCGGAATCAAGAGTTGCCCGATAAAGTTTTCCTAGTACTCTATCGGACATGTACATCCTTTTGTCTAGTCTCTCCATGAAGTCTGGAAATTCCTTTGGTCTTAGATACTTTGGCATCTCGGCTGGCGCTCCAGTCTTTGCAAAATCAACTGCCATGGAGTGAAGATCTGCTAACATCAAACATTCTTTACTTCGAGCTTTCTCAGGTTCACGGTCAGCGTGAACTAAATGGGCAGTAGAGATGGCACCCAAAGTATCATTTATCATATAATCAACAAAAAACTTCTGAATTTCCTGCCAATTTCATTAAAGAAGCAGCTGATACTCATAGCTAAGAAGAGATGCTAATATTTTATATTCAGATATGCTCTGTCAGTTCTAGTTTACCTCTAGTGTTACATTGTGATCCATTATGCGAGGTCTTCTGCCAAAGTAATCCATTGGGGTTTCAATTTGGCATGGGATAAGATCCTTGTCCCAGCATATGAAATAAAGATCTCCATCAAGATCACCACCAGAGCATTCATTTGGATGGGGCCTGTGAAAAATATCTTTTTACAATCCTTTATAAAATGACATCTCCATCAATAAAGATCCTCACCTCTTAATCTTGCAAGGTAAATTAATCAAGCTATATTTTCTTTCCAATAGTATTTATCTTAACCTAAATGAGGAAAGTTTAAAATAAAACAATCGTATATTAACTCAGCCCCTATTAAGAAAACTGACAAATGCATAAAATTGAGTAAGACTACCTACTATGGACAATAAATACTTTGACACACTAGCACTAACGTTAATCTTATTCTCCATCAATTTATTTCTACCCATGCATACAACAAAAGCTAATGTCAATTTTTGGAACATGAAAAGCAACATTTTTAATGATACGACGCCAGGATGTTCAATATTTTATACAACAAAGGATGTCAAAAAAGCATTATTTCAAAGAGCATAGATGCATTTATATATGATAACCCAAGATAATGGGCCAAATTAATGTCTAGTCAATCACATTAACTATTATCATTATCAAATGCTTGTACATAAACATAAAAAGATCACAGGGAGATACAAAATTGTTACCAGCATAAAAGGGTAACAATTCCAGTAGTTTACCCTTAGGGAAACAGCTGAAGGTTTTGATAAATTCCAAAAGAATTAATCGAGATCAATTCACTGGAAGCAACAATACCTTTTGCCTTTCTGTGGGAAAATAAGGCAATCTACCAAACCCTTTTTCTCTAGTTCCACCTGATAGACAGCCTCCAGCACTCTGATGTCTCCAGGGTGAAGACATGGATTCTTTGTGACAACTACCTTTCCCACCACTACAGATGTTGTTTCATCTACCTTCTGAAAAAAGCTCTGATCCCTGCTTTGTAGCTCTGCTTTTGTCAAGGTCACACAGATATAAACTTGGCCATAATCCAATATACCAGTTTCATCCAAGCAACCAATCAGGACACGGCCCTTTGGAACAAATATCCGGCATCTACTCCGTAAGTCCAGCAAGAAATTTTCACGATAAGCTTGCAGCATCATTGAGAGATAAGGTTCCACATTGGGCTCATAACCCTGATGCAACATCATCACAAGAATGTTCTTAGAATCAGCATAGGACAAACTCTCCAGGACGTCTAAAGCTACCTCCCTATCAGTCAGCATTTTGGCCAACAGACGCAATTGATCATCTTGCAAACCCTCAAATATTTCATCCTTCACTGCTAAGGTTGACAAGAGGGAGATGATCTCTCGATTTAAATAGCAAGGCAATGGCTCACTCCAGCTAGTGACATTAAGCATCCTGTTTTCTGATTCAAATTTAAGCATACTACCACGCAAAGATAGCTTGTGAGAGGATTCACAATCAACTGTAATAACACCTTTGTAGCCACCATAACGAATTTGAAATGCTGAGGGAGTGGCCCTCAATCTGCATTTTTCAGCCACTTGCCTAGCAAAAGAAAGAGAAATTTTACCTATACCATCAGAGAAGCAATAATCAATGTCATCAGTAGTAACTTCAATATCAGGGATAATCTCAACATCTTGCTCAGGAACAACAAAAGTTTGGATAGAAGAACTGAATAGTTGGCCCATCCTTGCTGCACATTTGGACACAATACGAATCTTGTTAAAGCAACCCATCCATTCTCTGATATCTTCTGCTCTCAGGTTTTCATTAGAAGCAAACATCCAAACAGAATTGGATCTCAGCTGACTAGCTGAGAAAGCCAGAAACTCATACCTTTTTGCTCCAATCACAATCCCATCCCAAAGAATAGACAATATTCTATTATATATTCCAGTTTTGTATGGTTTTGAAAACATGCCTTGCCGAATACTTGCAGAAATGGCATTTGCAGGAAGCTTACTCCAATCTTCTTCAACAAAGGTGACTCTCATAAAGTCTGAAGCATAGGATGCAAAGTTTTTTACAACATAATTCGAAGTTTCAAGCTCTGGACCCATACAATATATCTTTGATGGTGTAATTAAAGCCCTATAACAACTCATTATATTATGATCAGTTAAGCTTTTATTCACCGACAAGCAAGGTCGTTTAAGGTTTCTCCCTGGAACATGCAACTGAATTTTCACAAAGGACAGAACATCATAACAAGTTGAGTTTGACTTCTGCAACTTCTGTAGAATCATAATAGCAGTATCTTCATCCACAGTACTAAGGATCTTAATCACATCAGAATCAATAGACGCAAGACTAATCTTTTGAGTATGAACAAGAGAGTTTAGCAGGAAAACAATGTCATGTGATAGAATAGCATTAGGTGCCCATTTTATCAGTGGAACTATCTCAGATGGAGAATGAAATTCTTCTCCATCTTCTAAAATCAAGTCTTTCACATCTGCTTTATAATAGGGAAAGCTTGTAAAAATATCTCCATTTAAAAATTCCTCTTCAATTTCCCAACAAAATGAAGTTGATTGTCCAATAGACTTCACAGCTGAAAAGTCTGTTGTGCGAACCCAAATATAGTCAAAATCCTCCTTGCAGATATGGTATCGATCATTCCTAAACTTCAAATCTATATCCGGTCCACAAACCTTTTTATAGATTTTTGGCCCATACCTGAGCTGAAAATACAAAAGGTAGGAAGTTGTTTTTCAGGAAACTCAGAAGCTTGAGTTTGAGAAACAAGAATCTAGGCCATCAAATTAGGAAACTAGCATAATCACAAAAAAACAGGAATTCATTAGAACATTAATGTGGAAATTTTAAAAAGAAAATAAATAGAAAGCCAATTAGCAAGGTCTCATCTACTGAAGTTTATCCCTCTTTTAACCCAAGCTGCTGTTGTTGCAGTGAAAATGCTATTCTGCAAACTTAACTTGAGCAGTAAGTATAACAGATAATTTTCAGCAATTTGAGAAATATTTTTCGTTCTAAGCATTTTGTTTCATTTAAGTGACAAATTCTAATCTAACAAGAACTTTCCTTTAGAATTAATCAAGCGTTTCTAATGACAATCTTCTCTGGTATTCAACTCAAACATTTCATGAGGAACTGATGGTAAAATCAAGCAATAACAGTGATCCGATTAGGTTCCAAATAGGGACATAAATTTGATAAAGGCATCAGCCTTTTTTTACCATATGAAAAAAGAACAGTTTGTAAATCATCCTGCACCAATATAGATCGGTAACACAAAATACCCCAGAATCAGAATGGTCCATTGGCTGTCCCAAGGCAAAGAGTGGGCAGGTAATCAAAATGCAAATGCAAAAACAATGTAACACTGCAAACATATAATTTCAGCAATGATTTACCAAGCAAAACCAAACAACCCAAGACATTAGGCCAAAAAGTTGGTCCTCTTTCTTCTCATCTTAAATCAGTGTTCCTTCAATCATAACCTCAAAATAAAAGAATAAATTCCCACCACACTATACCTTTAAGAGAAGTGCATTGATTTTATCACCTCCTAAACAGCAACCAAAAGCCTCCAAAATATCCTCAAATGTCACCTCCAACCTATAACACTCCCCATTAACCCAGACCCAAAAATCCACTCTCCTTCTCTCAGGCATCACCAAACCTCTCACACCCTCCCAGCTCTCCAACACACACATGCAACGTTCTTCTCTCATGAAACCCACATGCAAATCCCCCTTCTCTACTCTGTTATACGGCTGGACAGGCCATGGAATGATGTCATCATAGGTCTCTGAAATGTTGAGCTTGTGGGATTTGAAGATGAGCTTGTCTTGGATATAAAAGGACAGAGCTTCGTGCTTGAAGTCGAGAGAAGTAAATTGAACGCGACCAAAGCCACGAGACTTCCAGTTCTTGTGCTCTGTCAAGATTTCCAAGGCAAAGACAGAGTCAGGACCGAGCTGGGATTCTAGATAACGTAGGAGGTCTTCGGCTATGACTGTTTTTGGTATGTTTGAGACAGCCACTGTCGCTCTCTCCATAACTTTTACCAGAGCGAGAGAGAGGGACGGGGGCCAAACTTTTGGTATGCTCCGATTCAAGGTTTTGGATTTCGTACCAAACCGGCCATAGCCGAAAAACGGTACGAATACTGGCACTGAGTTTTCGTTTCGAATAATATCCGCAATATCCGATTCAAAAAAATTGATATGGAAGCTAAAAAATAGATTTTAAACGGATGTTAGAAAATGGATGTGAATATAGATTTAAATATGGGTTTAATGATAACCCGAACCTAATATACTCATATCTTACTCGTTTTTTATTAACTCTATTTTTTTATTTTTCTTGAATATTTTTAGTTAAATATAATAAAATATTAATATTTTATGAGAAAAAATAACTTTAAAATCTTCGCTTTACTCCTCAGGACTCACATTTTCATCATATTTTATTTTCTTATAGGATGATAATAATGTAAATGATATGGAGATGAAGTTTTGAATGTTGTGGAATTCACGCAAAGACAATTTGAAACTTTGGTTATTTCAATCTTTGTTCCAGTTCTAAATTGTGAAAAATATATGTTGTCTTTGTACTAGACATTATGATTTTTATTATTTCAATTTTATTGTTTTTTAATATATACAAATCAAAATCTTAACTTATTATTATTAAAGTAATTTTGATTTGGAGTGTTCGCAAAAATCTGTTCTTTATATTTTCTATTTAGAAGTTATATTTTTATGTGATATACAACCCGATAGATATCCAAAAACTCGAACAACCTAATAGATTTAGATATGGGTAGTAAATCGTAAAAACCGATGAATATGGATATAGATATAGGTTGAGTCATAAAAAATAAATATAAATATGAGTAGAGTAAAATTCGAATCGAACCCTACCCATTATCATCCCTAAGTACGAAGCGATTTCGTCTGGCATTTGGTATGCGTGATATACCCTGTTTTAAACAGCATTAAGCTCACAAAAAACTAACAAAAAATATACGCACATGGCAATAAACTTTACACAAATTCTGGCACAAATAAGATGACATATATTATTTCTTTTTTTTTTTTTGAAGAGCGACATATATTATTTCTTATCTTTAAAAAAACGCCTATTTCTAAATGATAAGACGGCTAATTCAACTTTGATTCATACAAAATATAAAAACTCAGAAAAAATAAATATATAAAAACACAAAACGTCTAAAACTATAAGATTATTAGGTATAAAAATTCAATTTTGATATAAACCCAACAATATCAAATATAAAGAGATCGATATATTAAAATCTAGAAAACATTAAACACTAAATTAAATAAAGAAACTAATATCAAAAGTCAAAAATCATAAAAACAAAGTTTTCAAAAAACTCAAGAAAACTTAGAAAATAATCATATAGAAGAGACTGATTAATCAAAAACTATGCCTAAATAGAGGAGATTGCGGAAAAATAAGAGAGAATTAGAGCGTCAAGAAAAAGAAAGAGAGCGCGCAACCTAGAGAAAATAGAAAGAGAGAGTGAGGTCAATGGCTGCTTTCAGTGTGAAGTTTCTTTTTTTCCTTTTTAATATATTTTGTGATAATTTTGACCTTTCCACTTTTCTTAATTTTTAATACTATTTTTTATTTATATATTTTATTAATTTAATTTTTAATAATTTTAATTTTTATAATTTAAAATTAAGACTTAAAAATAAGTTTTATTTAAATATATGGTAAATTATCATAATTTGAATGGTCATGATAAATACAATGTTAATAATAATTTTTATTAAAACAGAAAATTGAGTAAAACTACGAAGGTGTTTTGTTGATGAGTTTGGAAAGAAGTGAAGGGGTAAAGAATAAAAAGTAAATGGTTAATTGTTGACTGTCATTGTAAGGGTGATAATTTGATATCTCACTCTTAGGAAATCCTTCATTTAGTAGGAGAATGAAATTCGTTCCTTAATGGTGGCTTTTTAAAAAAAATATTTTTAATACTAATTAATTAAATAAAATTAATTAATTACAATATTATTAATTAAAATATTATTAATAAGTAATTCATTACATTTTAATTAATTAAAATATAACTAATTAAAATATAATTAATTACTTAATAATAATGTTTAATTAATTAAATATAATTAATTAATTAATAATAATTTTAATTAATTACAATATAATTAATTAATTACAATACAATTAATTAAAATATATTTCATTCATTAATTACAATATAATTAATTAAATTATTACTATTAATTAATTAATTACATTATAATTAATTAAAATATAATTTATTCATTATTTAAAATATTGTAATTAATTAATAAAATATTATTAATTAATAAAATATTATGAATAAAAGTATTATTATTAATTAATTAATTATAATATATTATTTATATAAGAGTCAATATTTTAATTAATGAATGAATTATATTTATATATTTAATTCTTTATAAAATATAAGAGTCAATAGAACAAATATGTCAAAGTTGAGAAAAATCAAAGTTCTCAGATCTACGAGTTCCACAATTTCAACTCGGGTGACTTTCTCATCTATGGGCATTGTATTGTTCTCTTGGTAATTCAAATGTGTTTGTTTGTAGATAGATATGCTTTTACTGTTGTCAAGTTCTCGAAACCTAGATCTAATATGTGATCCTGAAACTCGGTTTGGAATCCCATTAACAATTCATTTCTCATTGCTTCTATTGAGATTATGAAATCTTGGAAGATTGATTTGCTATCTGCGACGGTTTCGTAGTTATTTCCATTTGATTGGTATCTGCGACGGTTTCGTGTTTATTTCCATTTATCTTATGTTTCTGTTTAGGGTTTTTGTGTTTTTTGGTAATATTTCAACAATTTTGATTAAATGAATCGTGATTCACATCAAATCGAGATTCTGATCGACATTTAGTTGGTTAGATTCTGTGTTCTTGTGGGTATAGAAAATGATCGTAAAGTTAAATGAACTTTCATTTCTTTGGTTGTATTTTCCATGCAAACACACACAAATTAGTGGCATATCTATTTGCATGATATGTTCAATAAATGCGTAGCTCGTTAGCTCCCTTGCTTCAATCTTGAAGTCTTTTACTTAGAAACTAGAGGAACCACATAAGGAGTTCTAAATGTTTTTAGGGGTGAGTATGGTTTTAGATTTTTGTTCCTTATGTATGAAGAATTTGCTTTGAAACATGAGTTTTTTGATTCATTGTGAGAAGTTGGGTATATTGTTATTGGGATTTATGAAAACTAGTTTAGAGAATAAGCAGTATGTAAGCAAGCAGTTCTTTTTAGGATTGGATAAGAGGTATGTAAACGTTGTTTTCCTTCTTTTTTGGCACTCTCACTCTCTTCCTTCTCTGCAGCCTCCTCTTTTCAGGTATGGTTCTTGATTAATCAGTCTTTTTTGCTTTGGTGTGTTCTGGGTTTTATTGGGTTTTTCGAAATTTATGTTCTTTATGGTTTTTTGCTTTTGATATAAGCTTCTTTGTTTGATTTAGTGTTTAATGCTTTCTGGGTTTGATTATGATGATCTCTTTACATCTGATATTGTTGGGTTTCTGTCAAGATTGAATTTTTAGGCTTAATGATCTTATGGTTTTAGTTGTTTTGTGTTTCTACATGTTGAGTTAAAGTCGAGTCCTTTGATGCTTTATTGCTCTTTTATCATCTGGGTATTGATACTTTTCTACAAATAAAGAGATATTATATTTCGTTATATTTTAGTTTTAAAATACATTTTATTTTTAAAAGTCGAGTTATATTTTATTTATATTTATTATTTATTTATGTATTTATTGTAATTTTAGTTACATTTTTTAAATGTGCTAGTTTTACTTATTTACTCTTTAACCTGCATCACTCTTTTATTGTCACATTTGCATGTGGGTTTATTGGAAACAACCTCTCTACTATATAGGGGTAAGGCTGCGTACTATCAGACCTCCCCAGACCCCGCTTCATTGCGAAACTTCAGACTGGATGTGACGATGATGAGATGAAGACACCACCGGATGCAACTGCTACTAATTCCTGTATAAGACAGACAAACCTCAGTCAAATACACATAGAATACACACAGAATTCATAGCACTCAATACATTGTAATCAATAGTCTGAGAGTGATAGAAATAGAGTGAAAGTTTAAGAGCTGCTAGAGTACTTATCTGGGGGCACTGGAGAGAGTTCAAAACCTCTTGCAAGTGTTTTAGAAAACACTCAACCTCTTGTAACTTACTCTTTTCTTGATACTAGTATGACCATAAGTGTGAGATCTTTAGATGTAGATAGCATTTAAGCTATCAAACTAAGTAAAATTCAGTGTTCTTTACTTTTTTGCTACTTTTATTTTTTGCAAATTAAACATCTTTATCAATCTTTGTAGTAAAAGATAACAGTAGAATACAAAAATTCTAACAAAACTTTTCTTGTTTTGGATACTCCCCCTCAAAATGTGGTCTATTGCATATGAAACACCTAGTGTTATTATTATTATTTTTTACTTTGCCCTTTCAAAGCAGAACCATTGCCATTCATTTTAACCTTTCTCTCATCATATTGCATCAATTTTCCATCACGATTTGGTTTTCCATTTCCATCTTCTGGTTTCTCATTATGCTTGGACCAATTAGAGGTCCCTGTTGCCCCTTAATCCTTATTCGGATTTTAAGTCTACCACATGATTAGTTGTTGCAATTATCTAGGCAGGTATTACATCCCTATTGATGGAGTTCAATTTGTGCCCACATCTACAATTAAGCTAAGAGATTGAAAAGTTTGTCTTCCTCGAATATGTGTTAGATGTCAAACATCGAGCAAGTAAATGCCTTTACATAGTTCCGAAATATCCCCTCCTATCTTAACTTTCACAAGGCTTCCAAAGCAACCTATATGGTGATGTAAGGAAGGAATTACTCCATCAATTTACGGACTAAAACTTTCATGTATCTTTATGTTGTCTTCTCGGATTCAAATCAACATCAAGCCTTACTCTCCATTGTGACTTTGCATCCTAGATGCTTGTGAGCATGACTGTATTTACTTTGGGAAATCTATCAGCATCAAAATACTACTACAGGTCTCGTAGGAGATTCTTCAGCGCCTTTGCATGCCACCAAAAGTAATTCGGATCGAGGAGTTTTAACCACGACGAGTTTATGGCATCCCTTGGAGCAGCATGATTTCTTAGCAAGGTTAGTGCATCTTCCGGCATACCAACCCATCGATTTGTCTCACCCGAAATTTTGTTCAGCTGTCTTTGGATAAGTTCATAAATTGATCGAAACGCTTGCATTATCTCATCTTTCGAAGTAGGCCCCAATCCATACTTCAGGCGAGTCAGAGTTATACTTAGGCTAGTCTTTCTGAATGACTTTTATGTTCTGTTCACTCACCATTGTGTGCCTTAATAATTTCCATCGTATGCTCTAATACCAGATGCTACAGGAGGCTAATTGGAGGTTCACTCAATCACCAAACGCCGTTGTAATTGCAACACCATAATCTTTTAATGTTTACAGTAACGATCTTTCAAACGAGTTCAGATCCTCTGTCCAATATTATGGTGTCTTATTGTGTCCAATAAATCTCAGTCATTTATTTATGTGGGTCCTGCAAAATAAATGGCTGAGATTTCATGAGACAAAATAAGACAGTGGATCTAGCCTCCTTTCAAACACCTGTAGGGCATTATTTTCACAAACACTTGGTGTGTAGTCCGTTTTTATGCAGAAGGATGTCAATCAGACCTTTTAATGATAGAAGGAACATTTTATTAATGCAGAAGATTGATATAAAGCAGAGTTAGACTTAGGCTAGTCCCTACACAGGCGTACGAGAGATGTAGCTGTTTGGGAAGACAAGTGTCACTAAATTCTTCTAATAGCTGGAGTGATTTTGTTAAGCCCAGGACCTTTCTGACATTTCCATATAATAATATGTGAATGTGACTTATAAGCTAAAGCATGACACGATCCTATTTTTATTTTGGTCCACATTATCAGAATTGATTTGCTTAGGCCAACAAATTGTAAAGTCACTACCAAATTGTCTCAAGTGGGCCAACTGAACTCATAATTAACAATTTAGTAAAATTATAAAAAATGTGATTAAATAAGTCAATATATGATTTTAGTAACTAATGTATAAGATGAGAGTCTAGAGAGGATGGTTGATATATACAATATTTTTTTGTACTTTTTTAAAAAAAGTCTATTGTTAATATATGATTTTAATTTAGTAAACTTATAGAAAATGTTATTTAATGCCTTGTTTGATTGAGCTTTTGGAGGGTGAATAAGCACTTTTTTTACCGCAAAAGTTTTTTTTTTAAAAAATGAGTATTTGACTGTAAAAATGAAAAGCACATTTTTAGTAGATATAGCTTTTTTGACAACTAAAATACAGGTTTTTAAGAAGCTCAAATTTGGAGCTTCTAAAAAAAACGTTTTTTAGTTGATTTTTTATATCAATTAATGAGCCTATTTTTTAGTCTCTTTTGTCCTTATGTTTTACATATAATTTTTACAATACCCATAAACCCATCTTCTTGTTTATTTTGAGAATTATATAATATTATTTGGCTTTTGATATGTTTTGATATTTATTTTTTATATTAGTTTTACTTACGTTATAATCCATAACAAAAATTTGGTTAGATATATTTTTATTTATGTTTCATATGGTTTAAAATTATATAATAATTAATATATTG
>JANKOD010000007.1:17033085-17043265 GCA_026284645.1 Erythroxylum acuminatum | reverse complement strand
ATTAGAATAGAACATCCATGTGATGATCTCATGGTAGGTCATCCAATGTACTTACTACCTCTAGTAAGCATCCACATCTTAACTCTAAATATCTCATGTTTATAGTTTCTGAGTGCACATGATAAGAATCTCAGTAGTATGATCACATAATGATTTCCTTCATGTTATATCATATATCATAGATTTCATTAATTTGCTTATAGATCAATATCAATTCATAAATAATGAACACCAAATTAATGAAATATGTCTTCTTTATTATTGAAAATAAAGTCTGTACACAACTTTGTACAAAATGCACATTGCCTTTAGGGCACTACTATAACATTATTCATAGCTGTTAATTCTTAAATCCGACGGCTCTCATTTCATCGTCACAGTTGTGACTTATTATTTATAACCATGACTTCTGCCGCTATTATTATTTAAAAAACAAAAACGTGCCACCTGTGACACATGTATATTAAAATTAAATATTGTTAAAAATTTTAGTTGATTAAAAGTTTCTTCTATTATTAATAAACAAATTTATTTACTGATTAATTATAAGATATTATGTATATATGTGCATATGCATGGCTATGACTTAAAAAGTCACAACCGTGATTAGTAATAATAATAATAATAATGCCCATTAATTACGAAATAATACTTTACAAAATTTATTCAATGATTCATAACAAAAATTATAACTTGACAATTCACAATCTAATTAATAATAATAATAATAATAATAATAATAATAATAATAATTAAAAATTTATTTAATTCATTAATTCAATGATAATTAATTAATTGGTTAATTATAATATAGTATGTACTTATGCAGTCGTGATTGTTAAGTATTAAGTATATATATTAAGAACGAATGGGATGGACGAACATGCATTTCTATCCCATCGTCCCTTTGATCCAACGACTCCTAGAGCTGCTTCTATCTCATCGTCATGCCTGTAACTTATTAACCGTGACTTCGACTTCCTTATTAATTATTAAGTATATATACTATGAGTGTGTCACAGGTGTGACTTTGACACCTATATATTTTTATAATTTTTTATTAAATATAATTAAAGTCTTCGGTTTCCTTATTAATTAAGTATATACACTATATATTTTTTTTATAATTTTTTATTAAATATAATTAAGATATAATTCATTAATTCATTAAGTAAAATATTATTAAGTAGCTGATTAATTAAAATATAATTAATTAATTGATTAATTAATTATTATTAAGTATTAAGTATATATACTATGAGAGTGTGTGACACCTATATATGTTCATAAATTTTTTTATTAAATATAATTAAGATATAATTAATTAATTAAAATATTATTAATTAGTTTACTAATTAAAACATAATTAATTGATTAATTAATTATAATATATTTAACACATAAGGAAATATAAATAATTAATTAAAATATTATTAATTAAACGATAAGTGATTGCTTAATTAATTAAAATATAATTAATGAATTAATTACAATCTAATTAATTTAAGTATAATTAATTGAATAAATTTTTTATTAAATGTAATTAAAATCTTCAGCTTTCTTATTAATTAAGTATATATACCATGAGGTGTCATAGGCGTGACACTTAAGTCACACCTGTGACACTTATATATTTTTATAAATATTTTTATTAAATATAATTAAGATATAATTCATTAATTCATTAAAATATTATTATTAGTTGATGAATTAAAATATAATTAATTGATTAATTAATTAAGGATATATACTAATGACAAATGGGATGTACGACCACGCACTTCCATCTCACCGTCCAAGTTACACCTATGATACTTATATATTTTTATAAATTTTTTATTAAATATAATTAAGATATAATTAATTCATTAAAATATTATTAATTAGTTGGTTAATTAAAACATAATTAATTAATTAAAATATATTTAACACATATAAAATATAATTATTTAATTAAAATATAATTAATTAATTAATTAAATGATAAGTGAATGCTTAATTAATTAAAATATAATTAATTAATTAATTGCATTCTAATTAATTTAAAAATAACTAACTGATTAAAATTTTTTGGTTAAATATAATTTAAATCTTCGACTTTCTTATTAATTAAGTATATATACTATGAGAATATCATAGGTGTGACACTTAAGTCACACATGTGACACCTATATATTTTTATAAAAGTTTTTATTAAATATAATTAAGATATAATTAATTAATTAATTAAAATATTATTAATGAGTTGATTAATTAAAACATAATTAATTAATTGATTAGTTAATTATTATTAATTATTAAATATATATACTATGAGTGTCACACCTGTGACACCTATATATGTTTATAAATTTTTTACTAAATATAATTAAGATATAATTAATTAATTAAAATATTATTAATTAGTTGATTAATTAAAACATAAATAATTAACTAATTAATTATAATATATTTAACACATATGAAAATATAATTAATTAAATAAAAATAATTAATTAATTAATTAAACGATAAGTAATTGCTTAATCAATTAAAATATAATTAAATAATTAATTACAATCTAATTAATTTAAATATAATTAATTGATTAAAATTTTTATTAAATATAATTAAAATCTTCTACTTCCTTATTAATTGATAAGTCAGCGCTGTTATTTCCTTTCTTTGTTTAGTTTATGGTGACTAGATGCATTTTGGCCTTGGCTATGTTTTCTGATTTTTCTTAGGAAGTTCTAGTAGATATTGAATTTATGTTTTAATATCATAGAAATTTTGATTTTGTCTGGATGTTTGGTCTGATCAAAGTAGTGATATTTGTGTGGATTATGCTTTGATTTATATTTTGTTTATAGCAGTTGTGTGTTAGTGATTTGGTTCAATGTTCAGCTTGATTCCTCTTCTTTCTTATCCCTTGGTTGCTTATGTGGCTCTTTACCTGTTATTCTTTTACCTTCTGTCACCCAGTTTGGCTAAGCTCAAAGCATATTGCCTTCTTAGAATTTGATAATTTTTGGAAGTTTGTATGACTTGATAACTACATGGTTTTTTGTTTGTGGATTTTTTTTGTGGTCTGTTTGAAATTTGTTGAGTTGTTTGCTATTTATATGAAGCTACATTCTTTCAATTTCCTTTATCATGGTGATGTACACGCAAAGGATTCAAACTTTATTTGGTTTTCAATGTAGGATGCAACAATTGAACAAATTCTTCCTATATTTCTTTCCCTGTTGAAGGATGAATTTCTGGTTGTTAGTCCGAACATAATTAACAAACTTTATTTAGTGAATCAGGTTTGTAACAATTGAAGACAACAAATTATGTTTGGTGGGGTAACTTAATCTTATAAATTAAGCATAGAATTTTCATGGAAAAGACCTTGCTGATTATCTTTAGGCACTGTGACCTTTCGATAGTTTTTTTTTTCTTTTGGAACTTTATCTTTTGCTATTTAATCATTTGAAGGTGACGGAGTTGCATGTCTGGGACAAAATGAAACATGGTTCCATTACATCTTACCATTTACTATAAGTCGGATGTAATTTCTTTTGTAAAAGTTTCATGTCCTCTTGAAAAGGATTCTTTTGCGCTATTACACTATACCATAACATTCACAGATGATAGAGAAATATGTTATACTAGCAGTTTATTGGCATTGATCTACTATCTTGATCTTTATTGCTTGCCATTTTGGATCTTGCAGAAGATAGGCATTGGAAGGTTCAAATTGCAATTATAGAGTACATACCTTTTTCTAGCAATTCAACTGGGAGTTGGATTCTTTGATGATAAACTTGGTGCTCTTTGCATACAATGGCTATGGGATAAGGTTTGTCTTTTTATTTTTTGTATGTATAAAAGAGGCGTATATTAGTCACATCCCTTTTGCTTTGTAGTTTTGTCCAATGTTTAACTTTGGTTCTTTAGTAGGTTTACGTATTAGAGTTCTTGTGGTCATTAGGACGTAATTTCCTATTAAGACAAGTTCATAACTACATCCAGAAGAATAAGCCTATTTATTAAGCTGTTAACTAGTGGATGATGACATACTTACCTTTTGAAATTAGTAGTTTTCATTATCACCATGTTAAAGCTCTTATACATCTAATTTTGTTGATTGTCGTCCCTTGAAATGTGATGTAGGTTTATTTAATTCGTGATGCTGCTACAAACAATCTAAAGCGGCTTACTGAAGAATTTGGTCCTGAGTAGGCAATGCAGCGCATTTGCTTCATCCTATTATTGACATCAGACTCTGCATTCCATTGGTCTATCTAATGTTTCCGATAATTTTGTTTCTATAGGTGCTCCTCTGAAGAGTGTATTCTTAGTAAATATAATGTATGCCAAAGAAACTAGAAAGAGAAAAAAAAAAGGATGCCTTGCATTGATGCACAATAGTAATGAAAAGTGCTTAATTGGAAACTTTCAAATTAGCATTGCATGTTGGCTCCTTGTTTTCCTTGTAACATGTGTGAAGTTCTTGAGATGGTTTCACTAGATGATTCTTGTTCTTTGCTCTGGCCTTATTCTGTGTGCCATTTGTAAACATTTGGTCATTGGTTTAAATCACAATGTATTATCTAATTACTAGGATTTGTAATTCCAAGCAATCTTGAATCTTTTTGTTTTCTGTAATACTCTAGGTTTGGTGAATCCTTGTATTGTACATAAATAGTTTTAACTAATGAAACATCAGTTATCTTTCAAAAAAAAGTTTTTCATCACTATTCCAACAATTCTTGGACTATGATTTTGACAATAAAACCTATACCTTTTATTTTTTTAGGTAACCAATAGAGTGAATGCTAACTGTTCTCCACAAATTTGTCCAACCTTTGTTGTATTTTGTGTTGCAAGAAAATGAATCTCCCTACCCTCATCTCCCGAAATCTTCATGGCAGACTTCTTATGTGCTACATCAAGTTTACTCCTCCAAAAATTATAGTTATGAAACATGTAGCTTTTATAATCATCATCACTAAATACTCCATTGATCAAATTTCAGGCATTGACGATATTTCATTCTATAACCTAAAGATTACCAATTGACAAGATAATCTCCAAAGTTTATTATATCTCGGATGCCTGTAATTCTAATGCACTTTCAAATTTTGTTTGCTATTGTTTTCCTATCTTTTTTTGCTTGTTGTTGATCCTTAGTGCTAGGATGATTGTAATCCTAATGCACATATAAATTATTTTTTATGTTTTGCTGTTTTTTTAGCTATTTATTGATAACTATTGCTGAAGTGTGCATATGTATTACGTCTTATACAGCTGATCTCTTGTTCACGTTCTATTTGTTCAGTTAGTAATTCCTTTTTAATTCACATACTTATTGGTCATAATTAAGAGTTATTTTAAAAAAAATTAAAATTTATTCAACACAAAAAAGTCATTATGTATAATTATATAAAAATATTATGAAACTTAATTGATTTACTAATGGCCTTTATTTTTTAAATATATTTAATTAACAATACTTTTATGAGTCATACTTTTGTGTTATTAAATTAATATAATAAATATATGATTAACAATTATAATTTAAAAAGCACCATATTTAATATAAATAAATAAATATATTTGATTATACAAATTGAGGGACGCATAAGCACTTGGGGGTATTTTTGTAAATTTTTATTAAAAGTTTTGATTTTTTGCAAAAAGGTTCCTATATTTTTCAGAACTTACGGTACCAACTAATATTTTAAATACCAGCCGATATTGATAGGTACCAAGTGAAATACTGACAATTAATACCAACGGATATCGACAACGGGTACCTAAGAAGGCTGCTTCGTACCATTTTCTAGTCAGTACGGTACCTTCCGGCCAGTACGATACGAAATTAAAAATACAGGTTCTTTCTGGTCCATGGCAAGTTTGATCATCTTCCACTTCCTATAAAGAACAAGCCCGTTCCTAACATTTTATAGGCCCTAGGTAAAGTAAGAAATGGACTCATATTTTGCCTCCTTTTATTATTTATGAGAGTCAATAGTGGGCCTCAAAAAGAACAAAATGAAACAAAACAAAGGCCCTTTTGTTGCTCGTTTCGACGGTCAAAAGTAGAGAATGAGTCAATTTATTCTTCATAAGAGTAGGTCTTGGGCAAGTGTCCTACCTACCCTTGCCCAGGGTTGGGCCTGACCATTACAAACTCACTAAAAAAACACTTACATTAGGTGATAAAGGGTAATGAAGCAATGATTTGGGGAGATATTGGAGATTTTTTTATGAAAGTTATTTAGAGGGAAGGGCAAGCCACAAAATATAAAAATGCCCAAAGCCCGGCCTGCCCGTGGCCCATCGGGCTTAGGGCCTGATCATAAGCAGGCCAATTTGTGGGTCAGGTCGGGCTAGGTCAGGAGCAGATGCCATCTTTATGTGATACTTTGGCATCTCGGTTGGCGCTCCCGTCTTTGCAGAATCAACTGCTATGGACTGAAGATCTGTTAATATCAAACATTCTTTATGAAAATCCTGAAGGATGTAGTTCCGTCATTTATAAGTTCTGCTCCAATTGTTTTGACCTGATCCTAACGGTTGCTTACTAGAAAGAAACTGTGTTAACAATTGTCAATTTTTCAGAATTAAAATGTAAATCAAAAAATTAAATGAGCAATAAATAAATCAACAATCGAAATTTGATAACGCAGTTTGACACACCCAGCCTACATCTGCAAGGCCCTCACTTAGCTTAATCACTTTCACTGAAGTACAATAGTTTTACACAAGACTTTACTGAGTCAATATCACTCACCCCTTGACACTATCCACTTATACTAATAGTCTTACACAAGGCTTTAATGAGCCGACATCACTCACCTTTTGACGCTACCTACTCGTACTCACACACTATGAAACTATTTTACACTAATAGCACAACCAACTCGTGCAACAACGAAAGATAATGAATACGGAAGTATAATCTCAAGTGATTGAAAAAATAACGTAAACAAAGAAAGACTTGTGTTAAAAGATACTCCCCTATATATGCAGCCTCATCAACCCAAAATCATGGGAAGTCGTCCAACAAAAATTCTAGTGTGAACCTTCGAAATAATCATTGAAGAATCCCACATACAACAACCGTAAAGATCATCAAACGAACATGTGTTTCGTCACCGAAACATCCAAAAAACACAATTGCAAAAATCAATTGATAGACTGTTGTATATGTTGAAATCAACCATGAAAAGGACCTCAAAAACTGGCAGCTCCAAATCGTTAATCAAACCAGTAGTCCTAGATCATTAATAAAAACCAATAGCCCCAAATCATCAACCAAAACTTGTAGCCCTAAATCATAAAAAAAGCAGCCACACAAATCATCAATTGAATGTGCAATTGATCATAAAAGCACATAAAACATAGCTGCAATTATAGATGGATAAATCTTGTAATTGTTCACCCAAGCATCAAGAAAACGTAGCTGCAATTAATAATCAATTAGCTGCATATTTTTTTCACAAACGTAGTTGTCAAAGATGATAGATAGATTGTGTAATATTTTCCCGCACACAAAGAAAATACAGCTACAAATATTGATCAATTGACTGCTCATTTTTTCCTTACAAAAAACACTTTTACTCAACTATCGAAAAATTCACACAGAAGTAGAAAAACGGAGTTGCCATGGATCATGCCAATCCCACAAAATCTACTACCAAAGATAGCTACAATCACCGAAATACAGCTACTAAAGATAGCTCCAAAATCACTAAAAAATCTGCTCATTATCTTTAATAAGACATGGTGATTTTATCCCAAATAAATCCTATCTCCTAAAAGATTTTATCCTTCACGTTATCTTTTCTTTAAGAACCCATATAAAGTAAATTTCTTATCGTAATGATATTCCAAATATATCTAATTATACCGAAGTACAAATAAAGCCCAAAATAATTAATAAGATATCTTAACAAATACCTTCATATGCTTTATGAGGTTCACATTCAGATGAACTAAATGGGCAGTAAAGATGGCACCCAAAGTATCATTTATCATATAATAAACACTAAACTTCTCAATTTCCTTCCAATTTCATTAAAGAAGCAGCTGATACTCATAACTAAGAACAAACACTGATATTTTATATTCATATATGTTCTGTCAATTCTAGTTTACCTCTAGTGTTACATTGTGATCCATTATATAGGGTCTTCTACCAAAGTAATCCATTGGGGTTTCAAATTGGCATGGGATAAGATCCTTGTCCCATCATATGAAATAAAGATCTCAATCAAGATCAACACTAGAGCATTCAATTGGATAAGGCATGTGAAAAATATCTTTTTATAAAGACCTTTCCATACGTGATACAATACAAACAAGGTAAGGAGAATGTAGTTGCTGATGCACTTTCAAGAAGGTACACTCTAATCACGACTTTAAGTTCTAAATTGTTGGGCTTTGAGTACATTAGAGATTTGTATGCTTCGGAATCTGATTTTGGCAATGTGTTTGGTTCTTGTGAGCATGCTGCATTCCAAAGATTTTATAGATATGATGGCTATCTGTTTAGGAAGAACAAGTTATGTGTGCCTAAATGTTCCATGCATGAAGTCCTTGTGCGTGAATCACATTGTGGGGGGTTTGATGGGTCATTTTGGGGTTCAAAAGACATATTACATACTTTGTGAACATTTTTATTGGCCTAACATGAGAAAATTTGTTTTAAGTGTGTCGTATGTAGACAAGAGAAATCTAAGACTCATCCATATGGTTCGTATACACCTTTGCCTGTGCTTAAGCATCCGTGGACTGACATATCTATGGACTTTGTTTTAGGGCTGCCTAGGATGAAAAAGGGTAGGGATAGTATATTTGTAGTAGTAGATCGGTTTAGTAATATGACACATTTTATTGCATGTCATAAAATTGATGTTACTATAAATATTGTTGAGTTATTTTTTAAGGTTGTTGTGCATTTGCATGGTGTTCCTAAGACTATTGTTTTTGACCGTGATGTGAAATTTTTGAGCTATTTTTGGCGTGTTCTTTGGGGTAAGCTAGGTACTAAACTTTTGCTTTCTACTACTTTCCATCCTCAAACTGTTAGACAAATTGAAGTGGTGAATACAACTTTAGGTTCTCTTTTACGTGTTGTGGTTGGTAAAAATATTAAAACATGAGAAGAATGTTTGCCATTAGTTGAACTTGCATACAATAGGAGCATACATTCTACTACTATTTATTCGCCTTTTGAGATTGTTTATGGTTTTAATCCATTAACGCCTTTAGATTTGTGTTCTTTACCTTTAAGTGAGATAACTAGTGCAGAAGGACAAGAGAAGGCAGATTTGATGCGCAACATTCATGAGAAGGCGAGACAGCATATAGAGAAGTGGAATGAAGCATATGCACAAAGAGCTAATCAAGGGTGAAAGTTGATGCAATTTGAGCCTGGTGATTGGGTTTGGGTGTATTTCAGGAAAGAGAGGTTTCCTAAGCAAAGGAAATCTAAGTTGGATCCTAGAGGTGATGGACCTTTCCAAGTCCTTGAAAAGATTAATGATAATGCCTACAGGATTGATTTGTAGGTGAGTATCAAGTATTTGCTACAATTAATGTTGTTGTTCTCTCTCCATTTGATAATGCAGGGGCTAATTTGAGGACGAATTCTTTTGAGGAGGGAGGGAATGATACAAGAAGCCATGGAAATGGAGATCAAGGTGCCACACGCCAAGACAAGCTTACTTTGCCAAGTGGACCTATTATAAGGCAACATGCAGCAAGGCTTAAACAAGCACTTCAAGGGTTTGTTCAAAGTCACATTACATCTCTGATGACAAGGTTGAACTATCCATGGAGAATTCAAATGGAGCAGTC
The DNA here is from genome assembly GCA_026284645.1 of Erythroxylum acuminatum. Taxonomy (NCBI): domain Eukaryota; kingdom Viridiplantae; phylum Streptophyta; class Magnoliopsida; order Malpighiales; family Erythroxylaceae; genus Erythroxylum; species Erythroxylum acuminatum. The sequence goes on along the minus strand of JANKOD010000007.1, from coordinate 17,033,428 downwards.
AAGCTTGTGATTCTTCTAGAGAGGACGTGTAGAGGGGCTAATACTTAGCTAAATTTCATGACAAATTTAATTATTCTTATGGGCTTAATTTAATACATTGCGCTTGTTATTTATCCTTTATTTATTAGGGCCAAAAGACTTATTATGGGCTGGATATTTATTTGTAATCTTGTGCACTCATTAAAAGTCACTTGCCTTAGTTTATTTTAAGCTAGTTTTGGACAATCAAACGTGTGGGCCTAAGTAGAGTGCTCCATTAGGCCAATTTGCCCCATTAGGTTTATTTAAGTTAGTTTAACTAAATCCTAAGTGGATTAGGATCAAATAGCATTATTGGGCTACA
>JANKOD010000007.1:17010649-17028710 GCA_026284645.1 Erythroxylum acuminatum | reverse complement strand
CTTAATAATTTTATTTTATTTGTTTATTAGGACTCTTAATAGAATAAATAGTTATATAGATCCAATTTGCTTTGACTATATTGATATTTTGGTAGATTGGATTTCTAAAGAAACGAGTTTGATAGATGAAAGTAATTTGGAAGATAATCTTGAATAGAAAATGATTGACGCATCATTTGGTGTAATAAGTTTGAATGATAATCATAACGAGGCTCCTCTCAATGACAAGAATTTTGCATCAAATGAGAATTGAGGCCAATATGATTTAAGCAAATATTCAATTGAATGAAGTTCCAGTTTTCATTTATCCTATTCTTTTAATTTCACTTATATTATGCAATATAAATATAACTATAAATATTTTTGTTTTAAGTTTCACTTCTAGTTGATTGTTTTCTTATCACGAACTTTTGTTGTAAATTGTAATAATTAAAGAGTCATAAATATTTATTATTCTTTTTATTTGATGTTTTAACGTAATTATTATTTATTATATGATGAGTATTGTCTTTAATTTTATATTTGTATAATGATTAAATAATTTTTTATGTTAATTGTAGTTATTATTTATATGTGAAATGTGTGTGAAAAGTAATATTAATAGAAAAATATATTGTTGTTATTTCAAATTTTTGTTATTATAATTTATAGAAACATAGTTGATGTAAAATTATAAATTATACAGAACAATATATTGAGGAACAATTTTGTAATTTTTTAAAAAATTTAAGAATTAATTTATAAATTTAAAAAATTATCTAAAATGGTATCCGGTATTGGATAGAACTTATAAGAAACAAGTAAATCAGAATGTTATTCGAAAGGCTACATTTCATTGAAAGGGGAAACTGGCTTAAATAGCCTTACAAGCAAAAATAAAAAAACAAACTACCTGTTGGAGTATCCCAACAATTTCTACGGAACTAGCTAACAGAACATCCCCTGATAATAGGGATTTTATTAACGTTGAAACAAACCCAATAATTATCAACTAAGCAAATAACTAACAATTCCTCCCTTAAACTGAATTCCAGTAGAAAATCAGTTTACAACAGACTTGTCACACACTCCCAGACCATCACGTTGTTTCAGAAAATCTTCATACTTGAGGGGCTTTGTCATTATATCAGCTAACTGATCCTTTGTGGAACAATAAACCAATTTAACAGTCCCTGCTCTTGATAACTCACGCAGAAAATGAAAACGCACATCAATATGCTTGCTGCATCCGTGCATCACTGGATTTTTTGATAACTTGATACTGGAACAATTATCACAGAAGATAGTGGTAGTTTCTTGCTGGTTAGGATCGAAAGTTTGCAGCACTCTTTTCATCCATACTGCCTGACAAGGACAAAATGCAGCTGCAATGAATTCAACTTCTATAGTTGATAGACTTACAATCGGCTGTTTTTTAGAGGACCATGACACCGCACTAGTGCCATAACAAAACACATATCCTGATGTACTCCTCCTTCCATCGAGATCTCCCGCATAATCACTGTCAGTGTATGCATTGAGTTCATCACTTCCTTCCTTATTATAGAAAATCCCAAAATCAACAGTCCCCTTTACATAACGCAGTATTCTTTTAGCAGCTTGAAGATGTGACTCAGTAGGATTCTCCATATATCTACTAACAAGACTTACTGCAAACACAATGTCTGGTCGAGTAGCAGTGAGATACATAAGACTGCCAACAATTTGCTTGAAGTAAGTCTTGTCTACCTTTTCTCCTTCTTCATCCAACGTGAGTTTTGTGCCTGCAACCATTGGACTGCGAACAGTGTTACTATTCTCCATTCCAAATTTTCGCAACATCTCTGAGGCGAATTTCTTTTGCCCCACAAAAATTCCTTCATCTCCTTGACTGACTTCTAGACCGAGAAAGTATTTCATTTTTCCAAGGTCTGTCATATCAAATTCACTCTGCATTGAGCTTCTAAAATCAGTAATCATAGATTCATCATTTCCTGTAAACACAAGATCATCAACATATAGGCTAACAATTAATAATTTTCCATCTTGCCCTTTCTTGACAAACAACGTTGGCTCATAGTCACATTTGTCAAAACTTGCCTTCATGAAGTATGATTCAATTTTGCTGTACCAAGCACGTGGTGCTTGTTTCAAACCATACAGTGCCTTTTTCAACCTATACACTTTCTGCTCTGCACCTTCCTTTTCATATCCCTTGGGCTGGTCAACAAACACCTGTTCTTGCAATTCTCCATGTAAAAATGCCGACTTTACATCAAGTTGGTAGAGAGGCCAACTTTTGTGTGCAGCAAAAGCTATGATCAGCCTGATCGTTTCCATCCTTGCCACTGGTGCAAAAACTTCCGTGTAATCGACTCCTTCTTGTTGAGCATATCCTTTCACCACCAGCCGTGCTTTATGCTTGCTTATCTCGCCATTCTCATCGAATTTGGTCTTATAGACCCATTTCACTCCAATACTCTTGCATCCTACTGGCAGTTCCACTAATTCCCATGTGGTATTTCTTTCTATAGCTTCAATTTCGACATCCATGGCATGCCTCCATTTTTCTTCCTTCACTGCTTCTTCAAATTTCAAAGGATCAGAATTAACTGCAGTAAACATGACCATCTCTGCAATATTTGTTTCGTCCTCTGACAAATCACTTCCAGTCACATAGTCTTGCAACCAAGTAGGTGGTCCTCTAAACCTTCTTTGTATTGCTGCTGATGAAGATTCTGGAGACTGAATTTCATCAGTAACAACATTAGCGTCTGTCGGTTCATCTCGGGTTGCATTTTCGTCAGTGACAGCATCAGCATTTGTTGGTTCAATCTCAGCTTCTGCTTCCCCAGTATCACTCCATTCAAGATCAACATCAGATGCTGCTTCATATTTCTTGTCCCAATCCCAGCTCTTATCTTCTTCGAACCTGACATCCCTGCTGATGATAATTTTTTTCGAAATTGGATCATATAGCCTGTATGCTTTTGATTCTTCACTGAATCCCAATAAAACACAGCAAACACTTTTATCATCTAGCTTAGAACGTAACTTGTCAGGTACATGAGCATGGGAAATACAACCAAAAACTCGAAAGTACTTAACTGAGGGTTTACTGCCAGTCCAGGCTTCCTCTGGTGTCATGTCCTTTACTGCGAGTGTAGGACTTCTGTTCAGAACATGTGTTATCCAATTTGCTGCTTCTGGCCAGAATGTTTTGGGAACCTTCTTCTCCAACAAAGTACTGCGGACAAGATTCATGATTGTTCTGTTTTTTCTTTCGGCAACTCCGTTCTGCTGAGGACTGTACGCTGCTGTTAACTGTCGCTTGATGCCATTCTTTTCACAGAACTCAGTGAATTCCTTTGACGTGAATTCTCCTCCTCTATCTGTGCGTAGAGCCTTAATAGAGCAATTGGACTCCTTCTCAACACATGTTTTGAATTTCTTAAAGAACTCATACGCCTCAGACTTCTCAGTTAGAAAGTAAATCCATAACTTCCTGCTAAAATCATCAATGAAGGTGAGTAAGTACCTTTTCTTACTATTAGATGTGGGTTTGATGGGCCCACATATGTCGGAATGAACAAGCTCCAATTTCTGAGACGCCCTCCAATTACTTTGCTTAGGAAAGGAGTTACGTTGCTGCTTCCCTGTCAAACATTCCTTGCACAATTTTGAGGGTGGATGCAGCTGTGGTAAATCACGTACCATGTCCTTGTGCTGAAGGGTTTGCAAGCCTTTGTAGTTTAGATGTCCAAATCTGCTGTGCCAGAGCTGGACCACATCTTCAGTAACAGCGTTGAAACATGCTGAAGTGATAGGACAAGATTTTGCTTGCAAAACGAACATTCGATTGGAAGCCATGGTTGTTTCTAAGATCAATCCTTTGTCAGGATGATACAATCTGCACTGACCTCGTTGAAAGAGTATTGCCAGTCCCTTCTCCTGCAACTGACCAATACTTAGCAAATTATTTTTCAGATCAGGTACATAGTACACACCTGTGATTATTTGGATTCTTTCCTTCACTTGCAGCCTGATGTTGCCTTTGCCTTCTACACTTAAGCTTACATTGTTGCCCAGCTTTACTGATTCTCTAAAACTATTGTCAAAATCAAAGAAATAGTCTCTTTTACCGCACATGTGGTTGCTGCAACCTGAGTCGAGGTACCAGACATCACCACCTTCACTGTTGGTTTCAAGGAGGGCCATCAACAGCATATCTCCCTCAGCTTCTGTGTAGTTAGCTTCCTTCTTCTTCTTTGGGCATTCCCATTGAAAGTGTCCAAGCCCGTGACAGTTATAGCATTCCACAGTAGCTTTGTCAAGTCTCGCTCTACCTCGACCCCGGCCTCTTCCTCCGAAACCTCCACCTCTACCGCCAAAATTTGCGCCAGAAGAAACCTTCAAGGCCTGCTCTTCCTCAATTTGAGATCCCATGCGTTGTTCATGCACAAGTAGACTACTTTGCAACTCATCAATAGTCATAGTGCTTGTATCTTTAGATTCTTCAATAGAGCATACCACATAATTGAATTTAGGTGTCATAGATCTTAGAATCTTCTCTACAACACCTATGTTCCCTTTATCGTCACCATTTGCTTTTAACTTATTTGCAATAGTAAGAGTGCGGCCAAAATATTCACTTACAGTTTCTCCTTGCTTCATCTGGAGAACTTCAAACTCTTTGCGAAGAGCTTGCAGCTGCGCACGCTTCACCCGGTTACTACCTTGGTACTTTTGCTTCATTGAATCCCATATATCCTTGGCAGTGTCTTTCTGGAGAATGGTTTCTAGGACTGAACGATCAAGAGCTTGAAAGAGATAATTTTTTGCTTTCAAGTCCTTCAACTTTTGATCATCAACCTGCTTCTGTTGTGCTTCAGTCATGCCCGCAACTGCTGTAGGGACTCCATTCTCCACCAGATTCCAGTACTCCTTTGATCTCAGAAAGTTCTCCATGAGCATTGCCCAGTGATCATAGTATCCATCGAACTTTGGTACAGAAGGCTGGACAAAGGTACTCTCTATTGTCATTATGTATAGCTATAGGTCTCATAAATTGCTACTTCTAGCTTCGGTAGATGCTTTGAAACCAGATGTAAAAAACAAGTAAATCAGAATGTTATTCGAAAGGCTTAATTTCATTGAAAGGGAAACGGGCTTAAATAGCCTTACAAGCAAAAATAAAAAACAAACTACCCGTTGGAGTATCCCAACAATTTCTACGGAACTAGCTAACAGAACATCCCTTGATAATAGGGATTTTATTAACGTTGAAACAAACCCAATAATTATCAACTAAGCAAATAACTAACAATTCCTAATCATCAAATAAGAGAGTATGCGATAGTTGATATGCTAAAATTCTTTTCCCCTTCAAAATTACTCTTTTACACGTAGAGAGCATGACGCTGAGAGTTTTCTTCTTAATAGCGAGTCCAGATCTTCTGTCCAATATTATGGTGTCTTATTGTGTCCAATAAATCTCAACCATTTATTTATGTAGGTCCTGCATGGGTCTCGCGTGGATCTCGCAAAATAAATGGCTGAGATTCTATAAGATAGAATAAGACAGAGTAATATTGGACAGAGGATCTGAATTCTTGAATGGCGGGCAGGGTACGAGGCCAATCATGAAACTGGAACTCATGTTAATAGAATACAGGATGTAGATTACAAATTCTGAGGAAAAGAATCTATCGTCCTACCACATGGAACAAACATCTTTGTCTTCCACATGCCATCTCTAGTACATGTTAACTTTGTTTAACGAGATAATCACAGGAAAAATTAAGTTCCTTGCTTTTATTGCATATCATGGTTCAGAAATCATGGATCTTTCTTCTTCTTCCTTTAGAGTATTTATCATTGCTGCGACTTGACTTATGTTTGGCCTCTCATTTGGGGATCGATTTATGCATTTCAATGCTACCTGTAATAAGTTCACCATCCTTTCTTCACTTGCACCTTCTGAGATCAAGGCCATGTCAAATACTTCCACAGTCCATTCCTCTCTAACCGCTGTATGTACCCAACTTGCCAAATCGAACCCATTGTATTGCATTGCCTTTCCTGTTAGAAGCTCTAGAAGAATCACCCCGAAGCTATAGACATCGACCTTGAAGGCGCTGTGTGCGCGGTCTCCTTCCAGGAATTTTTGCTTAAACCTATCAGATGGAGAGAGAAACGACTGGCCTTGGCTTGCGTCCACCATGAGACCATATTCGCTGATGGATGGTTCCATCCTTTTGGTGAACAAAATGTTCGTGGATTTCAAGTTTCCATGAGCAATTCCATCGTTTCGAAGCTCCTCGTGCATGAATGTCAATGCTTCAGCAATTTTTAGAGCAATATTTAGCCTGCTCCCCCAGTCAAATACGTGCCCAGTTTCAGATCCTGAAATAGACAACAATTTGATATTTTGTTAAATTGGGCTCCAGAAAGAGGAAATGTTCTGTTTATAGATGCAATTTTCACTCGAGTTACTCCAAGCAGTCGTAGTGACAGATTGGATTTACAATTTTCAGGTGAACTGAGAATTGCCAATTGGAATGGTCTTACCGTGAAGAAGATTGAAGAGACTGCCATTCTGCTGGAATTCGTATATCAGGAGTTTCTCTTCATTTGAACAATAAAATGCAGCAGCAGGCAACACTCTCGGATGCTTCACTTGGTCAATCCTTTGCATCCTACGCGTAAATTCTTCCCTTGAGATGTTCACATCTTTGATCCTCTTCACTGCCAAGATCATCCCGTTGTCAAGCCTGACCTTAAAGACACTTCCGTGCTTTCCTCTACTAAGCAATTCGGCTGATGCTCGAAGCAAGTCTTCAAATTTCAAGCCCCTCACCGCAGGACTTGAAAGAACTTTAAGTGATGCTGAAGCGCTTCTGCTTCCAGCAGATATAATTGAGTACTCTGATCTTCTCCCCGGAGTCGTAGATTCAGTTGAAAAATCACTAGATTTGGTGTAACTCTGAGCTGATGATGCGTCTCTTACAACATCAATATTTCTCTCGCTATGCTTCATTTTTCTAAATAATTTCAAAGCAATAAGTAGTAACACAATTGCTACAAGAATTATGTAGCCTGAGTACATGAGAATTTGGTCTTTCGATGAAAGTTTTCTTTTCTCTTCTGATGGTAAAAAAGGTGTTGGAGCTAATGCTGGAGCTGATGCCGGACATGCATTTGGTAAAGGAGATCCACATAATGCAATATTACCAACAAAACTTTCTGCAGGGAACTTGCCTTTGACATCAGGAATTGGACCACTGAAATTGTTGTTGGAGACGTTGAACTCCTGCAGATTATCGAAATCCATGTCTGGTATTGGACCACTTAACAGATTATTTTGGACAACGAAGATCAAGAGGCCAGAAATCCTAGACAGATCGGGAATCTCACCAGAGAACTCATTGTTGGACATATCAAGTTTCTTCAAGTTACCCAATCTTGACAGAGATACAGGAATACCACCCGAAAAGTGGTTTCCACTCAAGGATAAGTGGGTTAGACTTCTGCAGTTCCCTATGTCTTCAGATAACAACCCAACAATTCCGTTCCCTCTCAGGCTCAAAACTGTAAGAGAACTGGAAATGCATAGAGAACTGGCATCAAGCTGTCCAGTAAAATTCAACTCTTCAAGAACTAGCTTAGAAATATGTTGTGATTTGCAGGTCAGACCCTTCCATGTTCCATTACAGGGGTCTGAAGCATTGCTCCAACCCCAACTGGGATCGGTTGGTTGATTACCTGCTGAAAGTATGCCCATGAACTTCAGTAATCCCTGCTTCACGTTTTCCTCTTCTGAATTTGCCACTGGAAAGATCAGAAGGATCGAAATGAGAAGCACCCAGATTGGAGCTCGATCCATTTTCACTGAATAAACACGAGAAAAACAGAGTTTGTTCAATCAATCGTTCAAAGGAAAGATACAAATTCTCTTAAAATGGAGTTATAATCTTACTTCCAATTTGTACGGAGACCTGAATGACCTGAATTTGTTATTGTAAAACAAGGAGAAGTTTACAAATTCCTCATGTTATTGCTTCTACCAGTTCTTAGTGCCAATTGGCTAAATACTGAGAAGATTGGACAGAGCTGAATGTATTTTAATTTTTTTCCAATAAAAGCATGCCAAAGACAAAATGACGGGTTAGACAGCCGGCAGCTTGACCTTTTCATAGATTCAGCTTTCAATTCACATTTGGCTTCTTAGCAATCAGAGATTGCTAAGACGGTGATGGCTCTAGCATCAATAATTCATATACCAAACAAAACTATAAACGTAATAATTCTGTTGGAACAAGGGTAGGAATCGTCTCATTTTCTTTAAGACGAAGAATTTACGTGCAATTTTCTGGGAAATATTCCATAAGATGAACCTTCAAAACAGGCTATGTCCTGCAACACAGTTGGAAAGTACTGCCTCGTTCAATTGTTAATCTAAGCTCGTTAAAGAACAGACATCAACTTGAACCATGCTTATTTTACTGGCATAGATGAGCCAATGAAATCATATAATTTATGAAAAAAATGTTTAACTCGAATATAATTTCAAATTAAATATAATATACTTTATTATAATTAGTCTAATTGAATAAAATTATTACAAGTTTTAATTTTGTTCCTAAACCTGCCGTCTCTAATTTTTTCCATCAGAGACCTGGTATAATATCACTGATGCTAGGTCCCTCTTTGATGACATTCATCGTCATCATCACACCCAGTCCGAAGTTCCGCAATAAAGCGGAGTTTAGAGAAATCTGATAGTATGCAGTCTTATCCCTACATAGTAAAGAGGGTGTTTCCGGTAGACATTATTAACATATTACACAAATGTGAGAAGGAAGCTAAGAGATTCAAAATAATAGAGTAATAACGAACAGAAACTAGGCTGCAGTTGGCAAAACGAATTTGCTTTAACACATTTGTCAGTACAAATCATATTAATGCAAAAAAAACAGTATTTATTAGTACCAGTTATTGCCTCTTTGGAATAGAAGTAGGAAGAGATAAGCGGACAAAACAACAGTTACAAGCCAAGCATCACAAGCAAACATATTAGTTGCCAAATGCAATGAAATATTCATAACTAATCACATTCACCCTTTTCTCTGTTAATGTTATCAATGAATTTGGTACACAAAAGTATCATTTCACATTCACAATTGGTTACCAATTGCCTTTACTACACTGATCTCAACAGCCTATGTAACTTAAGATTGTACAAGCATATTCACGGTGATTGTGTACCTAGAACATGATCACACGGGTGAAAACGCAATAGACGTAGAATTGGTACAGCTCCAGCAGTACATCATCATCATGCATCTACATGTCCAGCAATATCATCGTCACTTGATCCGCTCCCGCTTTCTTCCTCCCTGATATCCTCATCCTCATCCTCACCCTCGTCACTCCTCTCTTCCACAGTGGACTTGGTAATATTCTCCCTTTTTGCATATTGCTCACAGTATTCTGTTTACCAACCATGAAAATAAATCCATCAATTTTTAGCAATATCCAACTCCTTTAGCAACCCAAGTATAAATACAACTTGCAAGAATCTATCTCTAGTAGGATACAGTGAGAAGCAGTGTAAGGGAAATATAGATTAATATGATTAAATATCATAGGATGTCTTAGACTCTTAGGACACGACCAGAAGCAGTGTCAAGGCAGGACAAATTGATATTGTTTCCAGATCATAGCAATTTTCTATGGGAAGAATAAGCTCATCTGAAAATAAGATTGGTTGGCTGAAAGTTTCAAAACACAGTGATGGCGCATGAAGGCATGCTTAAATTAATCAGAGATAAGAACCACACACCCCTAATAGTTGCGTAGTGAACCTTCAGTAAAAGTCCCTGGATATAATATCAAAGAGTGGTCATTTTGATTTTAATGCTTCTTCTGTTCACAGCCCTAAACTACATTATCATTTGCTTAAAGAACTCCAATTGTTCCCAGAGGTTCTGCACTCTAGACATGCACACAATGCATGTAAACCATGATCAACTGCGAGAACTTGTACAAGTATGCTTCAAAAATAATTCACATAACTCATTATCTTAATGCTCCTGCTGATCACACTAACATACACTCCAGTAATCATTGAATTAATCTGTATACTATCACCTATCACTTTTTGATCATACATTTGTCGATCCTTCATCATCAATGATGCGGCATCACCATTGAGAGGGTCCGAACGATTTGGATAAAGCAATAGCTGTGGCAGGAAAACTTCAAATACATTTAGAAGATCTGCAGCAATGGGAATAACCCCTACACATGTGAGAAATCCTAGAGTTTTGGGAAATCCAAAGGGGAAAGAGACAACCATGCAAAAAAGAATCCCTACATAAACACTTTTCCATTAGACTAAATGACATTAAGAGCTTGTTAAGCACGAGAAATTTTATTACTTACCAAACATTGGACTCCATGACTGGTTGATAACGTCCAAGCATACAGAACCAGAACTGCCATTAACATAGAAAAAGGAAAGTGTTAGCTGTATCATTGAAAAAGGAAAAGAAAAGTTGAATGCAATTATTAGTAACTACATGCTAATATAAACATATCAACCCGTGCTAAACTTCAACTCCTAAAATTGACTGACCCATCTCTCATATAACCAATTGAATCGATTGCGTACGACCAATTAGCTTTGCATAGAAAGATTTCACGTAGGAAAAAAAAAAAGGAAAGATATGGTGTTAGATTTAAGTTTCTTACTATTCATCAACATTTGGGTGGAATATCTTGTTCACAAAACCAATGGGGGGAGATTTGCATGGATAGGCATCAGGAAGCTCAACATGGATTTTCCAAACTCTGCCTTCATAGAGACCTACAAGAATTGCAGTCATCAAACCAAGATTTGGAAATTTTCATGTGAAATTTCATAATTTTTTTTATCAAAAGATGAAAAATGGGAAAATTGCTGAAAGTAATGTGTAGATAAGCTCTAAACATAAAGTCTGTCAGAAAAGGAAACCAATTGCTAATCTGTGATACTGGAATCAAAAGATCATCATGCTTTATAGGAAACCGAATCTTATCATGTTATATCATTTAATATTCAAATTGCAAACATGTGCACATGAGTGCATACCTGAATACATAGACACCGCTAAAACAAGAGAGAGAGTGAGAGAAAGGGGAACATATCAAAACAGAGAAACATACAAACCACATTCACCAAATAAAGGAGAGATTAAATGAAACCTGTCAAACGAGAAGGAAAAAGGCATCACAAGGGAAGAAGCAGTACTTTCTTTAGGACCATGAAATTTGACATTAAATTCATTCAATCCATCATTTATTGTCTCCACATTGTAATCGCTCATCATCCTGGATGGCATGAAGATACCAACTAAGAATCACCTCAAAGAGGACCATTAATAACTTCAGCATAAAACAGTTCCAATTCTAGGTAAACAATGTTTTTTTCTGCAAATAAAACTCATTGACTGGACAGGAGAGTAGTAAACCATTGTGCTGAATAGACACATGAAGATAAATCAGGAATACAAAACCAAACAACACAATTGAGTGCAATTGGCAAATAGGAATCACAAAATCAACGAGGCAATCACCAAAATATATCCTGTCATAATCAATCAATTCTTATAGTACCCAATGCAACAAGTACAGTGGAGAGTCCAAACCACAAGCAACCAACCATAGAACTTCTTTTTACTTCGAGTCCAGCCGTCCTTAACAATGATTTACCCCATGTTCTTGATAGATTTGAATATTCATGATTCTTTCTGAAACTCAAAGTGTATTTGGCAGGAAGATATTTTTGTCCATAAATTAAGAATTTGCACCTCTCTCACATAAGTATCAAACTTAGTTTAGAATAGTTATATAATCAAGTTTGAGCCATGATTCCAAATCCATGGTCAATCGTGCCAACCAAATGAAATGGTTATCCTAATTCCTACATGCAGAAAGTAATAACGAATTGAACTTGCAACTTCATAAAGTCCATCTCCCTCCTCTTGCTTGGAGAAGACATTTTAGAGCTACAAGAACCAAAATCTGTTCGACAGAGAATCAAAGAACGTGCTTTTGATTTCTCAGCGCTAAGAAAGAAGAAAAAAAAGATGGACATGCTTCCAAACTTCATACAATCTCACATTGGTCAAGGTGATAAATTAAAAGTAACCTTTTCCTACAAACAAAGCAAACACCTCAGTCTATACATGCTTCAAATGCCCATGCACAGATTTTGCAGGATTCAACTCCTAATAGCCAAATTTAGGATCACATAACCCAAAGCAAGATAACGAAGAAAAAAAAAACTTAAGATTCCAAAACGTCATGAAACCATTGTGAAAAAAGATAAGATCATAAAAGATCAAACAGAAACCAAAAAAAGAGTCTGCTTTTTTAAGACAAAAAAGCTGGTTTTAAGACAGTAGGCAGTCAAAACTTGATAAAATCGAACGACCCTTTAAAGATCGAGGGATCCCAACAAAGGAACAAAAACTGGAAAAAGTAAAGGAAATAGAGAGATGACGGAGTGACCATGAACCAGGACAGAAAACATAGGGAGGGAGTGAATGAATCTCGACATTTTCACATGCGTGAGTTGCAGCATAATGTTTGCAACGTGGCAATGCAATTGTTAATTAAAGATTGTGAGATTTCTAATCGCGAAAATAGTGTTGCACATGGACATATACTGCTACATACAAGCATTATACTATATGTTGCAACTTTTCCTTTTAATAACTTTACACAAACTCTTTAAGTAAAAAAAAAATGTATATATTTTTTAAATATTAGGAAGTTGGTCAATTGTTTCAATAATTTGTTTTAATATATATATCTCCTCTAAGTCTGTTTTCAAGAAATTGAGAGCCAAGAGAAGCATCCGAAAACTCTTCTAGATGATCAAGAATTCTTACATTGCTTGTCACATTTAAAAGAACCATTAAAAAACTGATTCGCCTATGTTAGAAGCCAACTTCGACAGCTCTTACATCGTTGTTTTTATTCAAATCAAATGTAAATAGGAATGGGAAGTACAGTGAACCAAGAATTTCGCAACCATGGCAAATTTTATCACTCGAGGAATATGTTCTTCGAGAAGTAAGATAATATTACAAAACTTCTTTTAGTTGGTATCTGTTCTACTAGGCTTCTTCCAGGGATTATCTCCGTAGTAGAAGGCAGTGCCAACCATAAGAGCTACAGTGGCACCCTGTGCTACAACTCGAGCTCTCATTAGTGTTTGACCCAACTGAGAATTACCCCGTTTGAAACTGATTAAACCAGCTGTAAGTACTCCTGCCGTCATAAGAGCACCTGCAACATTCATTCATTGATCTCCCATTAGCTTCATATAGAGCTGTAGGTTGCAACTATGACTGGAAGTTTAAGAACATGAAAAGATATATGCACTCAACAACCCAAATGATAGATACAGAAGGGCCATAAGAGTATAAAATGATCTCCCCTTCCAACTAACTTAAAATTCATGTAGAGCCCTTCATGTCTAGATATACTCTTGTCAAAATACCTTTTTCTCAATAATAGACTTTTCTTTTCGCAACAGTAGTTTACCATTTCTTATATTTCAGTGAAATCCAACCCTTTTGCTGTTAGTGTCTTGTGGCAAGAACGCACCTATAGTTATCTGACTACAATAACCACATAGATACGGGAAACTGTTATCTCAATCCCTTGGACCTATATCACCTTATGGGTAAGCAGCATATACATTATCTTCAATTTTGCAAGCATTTCATACAAATTTCAGATTATTCTTGGTTCCGTCAAAACCTTGCTAATAAAATCCAAGCCAACTTGCATTATAATTTAATCAAAACACGGTCATTGCTACCACGCACTTATGATAAGCTAGCAACTATTTAAAGGCCTAAATTTGAGAAGCTTAATCTTCTTTTGGTTCCCAATCTTATTTCAACTTTTCTTTTCCTTTTTTGAATTTTTCACTTATTTCTCAATCACATCCTTGGACAATTTTCTACACCCTAACACAAACCCTTTTGTTCACGTCTGAAAAACTGCAAGCTTGTGCCACATATGAATAACCTTTTTCTTTCCACCGCCATTACATCAACTTGGGCCTCCTAATCACCCATATATCTCATATACCATCAATTGTTCCATTACAACCTTAACAAGAACATGCAGTTATCATGAAATAACACATGCAGTTTGTTTCCAAAGAAGCATATCCAAATCTCAAGGGAAACCATGACCTGAGTTATCACCACAGAGACCTTAAATTCTGAAAAACCATGCCAAAGAGGTTCCATTTTTCATCAAACAAAAAGCCATCTTCAGAATGATATCAAAACGCACTCAGTCAGTTAAAATTGACCGAAAGCTACGATATAATGCACTTCCATCAGAAAAATTCCCACCAACCCAGATTATTAACAAGAAATACCCTCTCTCAATCCCACCCATATAACCAAACCCTCGATCTCTGATAAAAAGATTCCACTTTTAAATACTAAACGGCAACAAAATTCCATAACCGTCGAAGGAAATTAAAAAGGAATTTACTAATTACCGACAGGAACAAGAGGATTTCTGATCCGCTTCTTCTCCTCCATGAATTGCTCCAAGGTGGATTCCACTGCACCCATCTTCTCCATTGACGATCTTCAAGTTTGAACCACAACCAGCAGATTTGTAAAACACTAAGCAAGTCGGTCGGCTCCGAACCCAGACTCGGGTCAACAAGTTGGGCTTCCACTTGTTGATAATGATCCTTGGGCCTATTTTTAATTATAAACCCATTTTCAGTACACAAAGATTCACGCGTCTCGACAAGAAGTGAGTCTACCCACGAAAACGTAACACTAACAGGGACCAGTAAATATATATAATATCTCTAGCACTTCTAATTCAATTTAATATTTTCTATTTTAATCCTTTAACTATTAAATTGTAGTAAAAATGTGATTGTCTCCTAAGATAGGTCATAATGCAATTTTGTTAAGTTTCTTTTAGATATTCGTGACGATGCTATTAACTCGTGACATGTTATTAACTTGATTTTCACATTTAAATCTGGCAATGATTAACTGCTAATTAATTTGCCATAAGAAAAATTATGCATTAAATCACACAACTTCACTTTTTATTGCCACAGTAAAACAAAAAAGGCTTCGGCATAGAGGTCGCCTCTAGTAATGTTAAGAGGACCTGAATGAAATACTAACAAATTGCATCTCGTACTCACAAGTTTAAGAGCTCTTACAAAAGAACAGTTTAAGAGGCTTCACTGATAAGATTAAACTCTTTGAACAACATAGTAATGTTTTTTCATTCTTAAATATTCAAGACCCATGGTTTAAACCAGAAAATGCCAGGATGATAAAACCAAATATTTACTACTTTACAACAACAGCAAGCGTAGATCGAATCCGGGTAAAAGAAGAAATGAGTAATCCAAGTTGTAGTATATCTTGCACCCAAAGCTTAATTTGTATTTAAATTCCAAAAAAAGCTTAATTTGTATTTGAAGATTGATAGTTGTAGATTGCATCATGTTTTAGTGGGTAGTTTGGTGTGTGTTTAGTCGTTAATTTGATTGTTTAGTACATGTTTAGGTTAGAATTGTGTTAATTAGTTAGATATTTGTGTTTTAAGTGTTTTATGGGTTAGAGCATGCTTTTGAGCTTCAATGTTGTGTATTTAAGGTGCCTTGATAAATTTGCTAGTGTTTCAGGGTTAATATAAAAAACAAAAGAGTTTCAAAAGAGACCTGAACCAAAATAGAGGGTCACGATCGTGACCAGTATGCATCGATCGTGACAAAAGCATCAGTCAATCGTGGCTAATATTCCATGTTCATGACAAAAGGCTACTCAGGCCTTCTCGACTTGAGTTTTCGAGGGATTTTTCGGACCTTTTAGGCACAAGAAAAGCCCTACATTTGCTCTCATTAGAAAAGACTATAAAGAGAAAAAGAGAAGACCTGAAAAGGGAGCCTCTACTTCTGCCATTTGGGGAAAGCTTCAAGGGAGAGAAGAAGAAGAGAGAGAGAAGAAGAAGAAGAGGAAAGAGGAAGCGAGTCATGTGATCCTAGTTCTTTCTCCTTTCTATCTTTATTTCCGTCCAATGAATGTATGAGATGATGATGGATTGTATGATGATGGATCTGGGATTATTGATTTCTAACTTTTCCTTTAGGATTTTACCTTGATTCACTGTTAATATAGTTATTTGTGTGTTATTGTAATTAATTGCAGTATTTGCATATATCGGTAATAAACCAAGAGGGTAAACTAGATAAAAATGGTTGGATTGGATTAATGAGAGTTAAGTGATCCAATAGACCATGTGATTAATTATATCAGTTATTGTGCAGAGAGAGATCTCGTGTGAGACCTGGTAGTTTATTAGAAAGCTTAAGATCTAATTAGAGTTGTGTGTCTTTTGTTAATTGAGAGACTACAAATTCCATATTTCAATTAGGTTTATAATTTAGGGTTTAATGATTATAACTCGAGAGAGAATAATCCACCCTACGATTGTAATAGTTATTTCCAAAATTACTGAGAGTTAGAGTGTTAGATTACTTAGTCACATGAATTAAATCATATTAGAATGAATTTAGTGCATTTAAGATATGATTTTATGATTTCATTCACATGCACAATATGAGCATACACACATGAATTTTGATTTAGAAAAATTACACTCAATTGAGATGTTCTGGGGTATGAAAGTTTCAAAATGATTATAATATGATTGTGCATTTCTAATGTCTTATATTTTGATTTACCAATAAAAAGAATTGATGGATTACAATTAGTAATTTAGAGTTAATTGTTACAATTGGAAGATTGATGAATTAATATGTACATTTAACCTTTAAAAAATTCAAATTAATATGTACATTTAGCCTTTAAAAAAATTCAAGTGGCAAGACAAGTTGACATGTGAAAATTTAGGATAACTAAACCTATAAAATGAGTGACATATGGCAGTAGACTTGAGTGACAAATGACTTAGAGAATTGACTGACAAATGGCAGAAGAACTAGTGACATTTGGCAGCCTAAAGAGTGGACATGTAGCTGGCTTAGACACTTTACAAGTATCCTTAAACTTATCTTACACCTACACCATACGACATAGACACTTCCAGAATCATCTTCATTGTATTCTGCTATAATTCTCTCCTTCTTCTCCCTCTTGTAGGGGTTCGGTCTCATTTGTTGTGCATCACATGCACAGGCGCAGCGGAAGAACGTCGAACGTTCAGAGACTTCCCCAGAACCCAGGAACTCGTGACGGTGAAGAATCAAACCAATAACAACCAAAATAGATTGTCTCCGACAGTATCCACGCAGAGGATGAAGGAATCAACCGATTCAAACTCTTTAAATCGGAAATAGTTGAATCAAGGAAAAGAGTGCTAGCTCTTACCTTGATGCCGAAGAGCAACGCCAGAAGAGATGAAGCTGGAGAAGATGAACACGCAGGTTCCTTGAGTTTGGAACCTTTCCCAGAAACGCTTTCTTGGTTCTCGGTTCTCACTCAAAAATCGCTTCTACGTTCATCTGCTTCAGAAACTCTTTCTACTTCATTCTACAAGCTTGCATCTAACGAAGCTTGTTTTTGAAGCCACGATATCTCTCATTTTTCAATGATACTCATTAGCATTAAATGGGAGATGACCGGCGCATTTTTCATTTTCCAATAAAATGATATTATATATATATATATATATTAATTAATTCCTTAATTAATTAATACATACATATATATTACTGCTGAAGTGGTCCAGTCATACTGGGGTCGGTCCAACCGACCTACCGGGTGAAAATCACCGGAGACCTTTCTCAGCAATATCGATGTCGCGATCTCATCGGGACATATCCCAATCTCATCGGGATCCAATTAATCCTATTGCTCTTCATGTATTGGATCACTATCCAAAACTATTTTACGAATTCTCCGAATCACTCTTATGCGTGTGACCCATTGGGTTCCCGGTTATGTTGGCCACTTAGATTAACACTTAATCTGAGCAAGTCATGAGCGGTATCTAGCAACACATCATG
>JANKOD010000007.1:16953634-16966897 GCA_026284645.1 Erythroxylum acuminatum | reverse complement strand
AACTGCTTATGTTTTGAACGTGGTCTCAAATTGTCTATTGTTTGCCGCGCGTATGAATGTCTTCAACAAAAAAAATTATACTGAGTTTCGTCCGAGTGATGTAGCACACCACCCTCGCGGGGCACGGACTCGGATATCACCATCGATGTTGGGTTCGGGTCACGCGGAAGTGGGGTGTTACAGACACTACGGACAGATAGAGGATGAGAATTTGTCTCAATTAATTTTAATGCTTTTTGTAAGAAAAATGAAATTTGTAGGGAACTTATAACACTATATACATCATAACAGAACAGTGTAGATGAGAGAAAAAAATTGTACTATAGTGGAGATGGCCAGAAGCATGATTTAGGCAAAAGGTCTTCCTATTTGTTTTTAGGTAAAAGTTATTGCAACAGTGGTATAACTTCTCAATTTGCCTCCTATAAGAGCTATTCATAATTAAATACTATATGAGGCTTAGACTAGTGGAAGCGCCACTTAAGAGTTTTTAATTGTATTACTTATGCTTTGGTTAAAACTCACTCTCATAAATTTGATGAAAAATCTAAGAAACAAGTTTTTGTTGGTTATTATTCTAAATCCAAACCATATAAGCTATATAACCTTATTAGCAACAAGATTAACATCAGTAGGGATGTAGTATTTAATGAAGATGCAAGATGGATTTGGCCTGAAAAAAAGAGCAAAACATATTTAAGTGTTAAAAAATAAAATTACACCACCATAAGTTCCAATACCAACAATTTTTACTGCCTTTACTCTGGGAAGGAGCAATCCATCTACTCCAGATGGAGTGGAAAAGACTTAAGAAGCCAATTTTGAGCATGTGTGTGGTCAACATATATTGAGGATTTCATTGAGCAACTTAAGAGGCTAGACAAAAGTAGACTTAAATGTGTTGTTACATCACTTAAATATCCAAAGGAGACATAAACTAGGCCATATCAGTCTTTCCAATTAAAATGCCCTATTGTCGATAATAACATGAGCGAGACATTTAACAAATGGATATTACCAGTGAGAGGTAGACCTATATTTAGTATATGGAAAGACCATCATAACAAGATTATAAAGAGCAGTTCCTAAAAGAGGGCATATTGTACAGATGGAAGTCTAATATTACGCCAACAATTGTTAAAAAATTGAAAATAATACGAAGGAGACAATGTAATAGAGGATTATATGGAATTGGAATGGAGCCAATAAGGTAAGCAAAAAAGATGACAAGTGTGTTGTCAAGCTAGGAAGAGATAAGTTTTGTAGTTGTAGAGTATGAGACCTATATGGTTATCTTTATAAACAAGATATCAGTGCAATCAATCACTCCAAAAGAAGACCTTAGGAATTTGTCAATGATTATTACAAGAAGAACATCTTCCTGAAGGTATATGTAAGGTGTTGCAGCCTATTGGGAGGATAAGCTTCTAGCCAGAAAATGATTATGAGCATATGCATCGACCAGTTAAAAGGGTAATGCCAGGAAGATCAAAAAAGGCAAGAAAGAGAGATAAAAATGAACTAATAAAAGTACTTATTGCAAGCAGAATGTCACAAAAGGGTCTAAGTGTAGAAATGTAGGAAATGCGAAATTTCTAGGTACAACAGTAAAAGGTTTAATTTAACAACACCAAATGAACCACCTTTTAATGGAAGTTACACGTAGTTTAATAATATTTGTTTTATTTGGTTTCCAACAATAGCATTATGTATATCATGTTGTAGGTCTCAATATCTTTGAGAGAAAGATGAACTTTTGAAGAAGGAATAACAACACCAATATCAATAGAGACACATTCACAAGTAAAATATATAGTACTGTGTCAATTAATCAAGAATGTGTATCCAGTCAACAAAACATAAATGTAAGTTTATATGCATATTGATTTTAGGCATGAGGATCCTACATTATTCATATAAACATATGTTTTACAGGTTGACAATCCTGTACAAAATTTTGGACATGAAGATAGACAACTTTCAAAATGTCTTTTAAACATAGAGGTCATAGGTTCAAAGGTAAATCTATCATTACATCAAGACAATTACAAGCTACAACAACTAAAAGGAAAACAATATAATTCATACATTATAAATTTCTTACATCCATACATATGAAGATTAAGTTAAATGCCTAAACCTATTTTGCAAACATATGCAAGATCAAGAACAAAACTGAAATTAAAATGAAGGCTACAATTATATTTAGTAACATCAATCTCAACTCTTTCTTCTCCTTCATCAACATTTCACTGTTTTGGCTCATAAATTTCATTTGCACATCAAGTACCTTCATTTCTTCTAAACTTCTCCTTGATTCAGTCTCCTTAAATGCAGATATTTCTTTCCTTAAATTCAAAATAACATAGACAACTCTATCAGAAAATTGCTTGTCATACCATTAGAAAAACTTACAATTACCAACTGGATAATTAGGATCCCAAGATTATTGTTGCTCTATAAATGACCCATTTGCCAAAGGAAAAAAAAGGGCGTACGCATTACCTTAAGTTGTACAACTTTGCACCTATATAAAGGCTAGCACACATTCAAGTGAATGCTTATGTCACTCCCTAAAGTATTACTGTTAGAAACTGTTTCAAGGTTCCTTTCTGCATGCTTATGTCAATACCCAACAAAAATCTTTAATTACTAACCCAAACGACATGATTTGACAACTTGAAGCTCAACCAATGCAATAGAGGACATCAAAAGGCACTTTAAAAGCTTTCTTATAAGATAAGCCACCGACTTTGGATCTCGGACCAGTATTATCTTCTTCTACTCTGTCAATTTGAATCTTAACTATTTATTTATATGGGACTCACATAAATAAATACGGAATTCACATAAATAAATAGCTGAGATTCAATACATAAGATAGGACAAAGTAATATTAGACAGAGGATCCTAGCTCTAAACCACCACTTAAATCAATACAAAAGTAAAATTTTCGAACTCCACTAACCGCTCCACGTCACTCAATCTGCTAATCACGAGTATTAATAAATTGTTAACTCGCAACTGGGTCGTGGTCCCCATCATATTTACCGTGAAAAAAATTAGTGTGCTGACTGGTTCGCCAATTTTACTGTCCATTTTGATTTAGATGTCACCACTTTTATACAGGCACCTTCAGGGTGTGCCTCGATCGTTCTAGAAGATATCATTAGGATTAGCTTCCCGCGATCAATCATGTAATTTGGAGAGTTCCTTTCCTCTTAAGCCAAAAAACACAAACAAATACAAAAGTATATTCTCTAGTCCTTATAGTTTAATTTATTCGTAAAAAATTATATGGTATAATAAATTTAATATCAAACCGTAATAATCATTATCAGCCGTTCATCTTTCCTGCGCTGGCATCATTTTATTCCCCATGCTCATAACTAGTTGATCAAGGTTGGCTGGATTGGAAAAAAAAGGGTATATTCAATTCCCTACCAACATAAGACAACTATCGAACGGCGAACAATGTCTGATAGTGAGTCATACAGGTGGCCCACCAATAGGACAAACTTAAACAAGCTGCAACGCTCGCCATAATGCCAAGAACCATATGCCCTTTAATCCTACCTTTTGCAGGTATTGACAAATGAGAGCGGTGGACCAATCGATGTTCCCAACTAACGCAATAAGGCATGATTCAAACAATCACACTGGTGCAGGAAATATATTGATTTGGAAAATGAAAATAACTTGTTATATCAAGCTCAAGAGGCTGAATTATTATGACCCGACAATTAGCAGATTGTATTTAACTGTTAGCTGATTTTATCATCGACTGATTGAGATTTAAAAATATTTGATAAAATTAGTTATTTAATATTAATTATTTATGTATAAAATAACTTATGAAGAGATGACTTAAGAAAAGAATTTATAAGTGCATAAATATAATATCTTAGTATTTTTTAATATTCTCGTAAGAATTTAGAATTTAGCTATTTAATTTAAAAATAAGTTTATAACTCTGATAAAAAATATAAAAAATATGATGATGATAAATAAATAAATGTTGTTATTATTATTATTATTACTACTATTACTTTTTTTTCTCCATATTAATCAAGTTGAAGTTCATTTTTTTAAATATATTAACTTATTAATCAAGTTGAAGTTTATGATAATAGTGTTTGATGAGGGAAAAACTGTTATGAACGATCAATCACAATAATTAAAAAATAAATGCGGAGATAACAAACACACACAGATTTATGTAGTTCACAAATATTATTTTGGCTACGCCTACGGACGGCTAGGATTTTATTTCACTGTGAATGTTTTCGACATAGGTATACTAGAAAAATAAAACGTATTTATATGCTTAGAAAAATACGAAAGATATAACTGCCCTCTAATGACTGATCCAAATTTTCACCTCTAATAATTGAAAGTTAGAGCCACGATTATGGGCTTGGTGTAAAGTTCAAATATATTATGAAGCTCCATGTAAATAACATCTTGAGAAAAGAGGAGCATTTTCAAATACATCATGCTAGGTTGAATCTGTCATCCTAATTAGTTGATTATCAACAACGTCAAAGGACAAAATCGGCTTTTTGATGGTCATTCTGGACTCATTAGTCAAATGACCACCGACTGTTTCTTCTAGTCGTGGAGCTTCTCTTTTCGCGTACCTATTTACGTGTCCGCCAAGTAGTTCCGTTGCAAACGCCAGCCTTGGCACTTTGTCAAAAATTTAACCTTCATTTCTGGGCCGCATTGCATGGGGACAAGGAATCTAGCTCTTTCTGATAACACGTGGCGTGACTATAGAAGAGTGCAAATTGGCTAAGCAGAAGAAAAGGCGAACAAGTCCAACATAAAGCGATTGGTTACGCGGTCTAAGTCACTTGTACAATAAAACAAGCTAGCTCAAAGTGAAGATATGGTTGCTCCATATTATATAACATCTATTCATCATTTTATATTAAGATAATAGATTTTTGTCATTTTATTTTACTTTTTTTTTAAAATAAAGGTAATAAGATTAAAGGCAACGAGAATAAATCTCAAACAATACATCAGACATATCAACCCATAGACGAAACCTGCCATGACGAATAGAGTTACGCGCGAGCAGGTGGGCACACCGATTTGCTTGACGCCTAATCCAAAAAACCTGAATATCCGGCCTAGAAACAAGAATGGCCTGACAATCGGACACTAGTTGTTGGCTGATTAGCTGATTAATTTTGGTCATTTAGCTGATTGACCAAAATCAGCTGTTTAACTTCATCAAGAAACTATTCTAGTTGTTTGGTTGTTGGCTAATTTAACCCAACTAGCTAAAAATTAAAAGCTCTTTGTGAGTAGCTGTTTGGGCAATCAGCTAATTATCGTTTCTTATAATGTCAATTTCGCACTTAAATTTTGCCCAACCTCTTTTACTCTATTTGAATTGTTTTATTAAACTTCATTTGATTGTTATATTTTATATTTGGATGTATCATCATCATCATCCTCATGATTATTATTATCATGATTATTGTTGTTATTATTATTATTGTTATTGTTGTTATCGTTGTTGTTATATGTTATATGTTTTTATTAGATTTATAAACTTAATTTTTTGAAGAATTAAATATCTAAAATCTAAATTCCTATAAGAATATTCAATGAAATATTAAGATGTATAATATTCATACCTTTATAATTTTTTTAAAGTCATATTTTCATAAATCATTTTTTACATAAACAACTAATATTAAACAACTAATTTTACCGAATATCAAATAAAAAACAGCTAATAAAATTCGTTGATCAAATTAACTGATATAATCAACTATTAACTAACAACCGATAAAATCAGCTAATAATTAATGCAATCATATCATCGGTAAAAAGGCCTGCATCATCGAATACCGCCGGATAA
Organism: Erythroxylum acuminatum; assembly: GCA_026284645.1. NCBI lineage: Eukaryota > Viridiplantae > Streptophyta > Magnoliopsida > Malpighiales > Erythroxylaceae > Erythroxylum > Erythroxylum acuminatum. Next base: position 16,961,019 of record JANKOD010000007.1, on the reverse strand, counting down.
CGGAGAAAGTAGTGTCGGCTGTCGTTTCTCCCTAGTGGGTACATATTCCATAGCCACACTATATTACCCCACACCTGATCATCGTCCTCTTACTCACTTCACTTCCCAAACTACCCCCTTCGCCTTCAATCATTCCAACTTTTGTTGGACAACTCCACGCGCACGTGCCCCGACATGGCATCCAACTTCTCAAGGTCAATTCCGTCTTTTCAAGCACTAATTACGTGCATGTTTATAAAAAAAATCTAGGCGCGTTCCCCTAGGATTGTTGATAGTAGCTGCCAAGCGGTAGCTGTACTCCTGTGGAATGGACGACGTCGTTCAACAGCACCCCAGATCTTCTGTCCAATTTTACTCTGTCTTATTCTGTCTCATAGAATCTCAGCCATTAATTTTGCGGGGCTCACGCGGGTCCCATGCGGACCCCACATAAATAAATAGCTGAGATTTATTGGACACAATAAGACACCATAATATTAGACAGGAGATCTGAACTCGTTCAACAGAGCGAGCTTGTTGGCTTAACTACCATGTCAACTTCAGTGTGTTTGTTTTCTTGCGTACCTCAGGGACACTTGTAAAGAAATCACTCAATTGAAGTAGGTAACTGCATAACAATGGCATTTAATTGAGTTGTTAGATTTCTTATCCTTGGATGTTACATGGGGACAACGAAAGAGAGACTTCAGAAAAAAAAAAATTACTCTTTGTACTGTTTCCCACTATCTTCTTATTCCATTTTCATTGCAAAGTTTGCAACTTTCACTTGCTCGCTCTTCTTATTATTCTTTGTTTTCATTCATGTACATTGTTTTTTCTGCTCTAAATAGCATCTGGGTTTCTCTCCTTTTCTCTTGCTAGTGGAAAGAAAGTAGAGCTTTTACCCTTTCCCTGGCTGTATGTGGGGTACATGATTTTTGTTTGACTTTAAATTCTTTTGGCACTCGACTTCTGGTTTGCTTTCAAGATTGCTATAGTACAAAGGTACTTTTCTCATGTTTTTCTTTTCAATAATTTAGAGCATTATTTTATACTTCTGTGGTTACACTTTCATTTTCCATTTCTCTGCAATCTTCTTTTATCCTCATCTATCTATGTAGGTTGTTCAGGCTTTTTGGTAGTTGTATTGTTGAGTGTTATCTCTGGTTCCTTGTCACTTCAGTGAGTTTTCTGTGGGATTTGGGATCTGATTTCTGCTTATTAGATTTGGGTATTTGTGCTACTTTTTAGAACATTCACTCATTCCTGAAGCTGTTTTTTCTTTCGTCTTTTTACTGTTTGCTAGAGAAAGAAAGTTCTAGAAAGAGCGAAGCAGATTCATGGCTGCAGGAAAGGTGGAGGAGCCAACGCCACACCCTCCTAAGGAGCAACTTCCAATGGTCTCTTACTGCATTACTAGTCCTCCTCCATGGCGTGAGTATATATATTCAGTATCAATAAGCATACTTTTATTTGCCTTTTCTCTACTTATGGACCTTTACTAGTGGGTTTAGATTCTAATTCCTTAGTTGAGATTTTAAGGCAAGTATTCCTTGAATCTACCAGACCATGTTTTGGTTAAGCTTTTAGGATTTATTAATTGGTGTCTCTGCAACTTTGTTTTAGCATGAAAGCAACTTTTTGAGCTTTTATTCTCTTTTCTTCTAGTTAGGCTGCTTTTTCAAAGGGCTAAATGATTTTTCCAGAAAGCAAACCTCACTGTTTTGTCTATTGAAGATTGTGGTCGCATTAAAGATTGAATAAGAAAGGAAAGTGTGAGGCAATTATTTTCTTGTTAATCGATGATTCCTTTCTTAAAGTTTTTAATGTCAATAAATGTTTTTCTGCCATTTATTCTTTATTCCTTTTTTGCATAGGAATTTCTGTCTGGAAGTACCGCTTTGAATTTTTTTTTAAAAAAAGCATTTCTTCTGTATGTGGTAATTCATTTATGTCCATGTGATTTTTTTTTTGTTTTCATAAGAAATGTGACTCTTTTGTTAAGTACTTCTCATTTTCGATTATAATTAATTTCCCCTTTTGTGTGAATCTTTTCCTCTCTGATGTGTTCAAGTTGCACTTGTGAGGATGGTTGACTATTTTGGTATATTCTTATTTTATGAACGTTATCAGAGGGTGTATACTTGCATCTTGTTGACCCTTGGGACAATTTAATGCAGCTGAGGCCATTCTACTTGGTTTCCAACACTACCTTGTGATGCTTGGGACGACTGTTCTTATTCCTACAGCTCTTGTGCCCCAAATGGGAGGTGGAAATGTAAGTCGTATTGGGAAGCTTGCATGAAGTTGATAAGTCATTTTCAGCTAAACATGATAATTTTCTCCAGAAGTGATCCATCTTCTCTTGAGATTTATGCAGTGTTTGTCATTCTTGTAGAAGGAGAAGGCCCAAGTGATACAGACATTATTGTTTGTTGCTGGTTTAAACACATTGCTGCAAACTCTGTTCGGAACTCGATTGCCAGCTGTGATTGGGGGCTCATATACCTTTGTGCCTACTACAATTTCAATTATACTGGCCGGTCGATTTAGTGATGGTGGTCTAGATCCTATTCAGGTTTTTGCAATTTAGAACGTTTTGAAGTTTAAAATGTTAAGTTCATCATGTCAACTATTGCTACTGAAGGGTTACAGTTTGTGCTCAAAACCATTAACTACTGGTGATGCAACTTGTTCTTGAGTAAAAGTTGAAAACCAGGACATAGTCAAGATAAAATATGTGTGCGAACTAGTGCATATCTGAAAACTACATCAACCGTTCTTATGATACTTGTCTCATCATCGTAATTATTCTTTAATGACATTTCCTTCCGATACAGAAATTTAAGAGGACAATGCGTGCAATTCAAGGTGCCCTAATTGTTGCATCAACACTGCAGATTGTTCTAGGGTTTAGTGGACTTTGGCGTAATGTTACGAGGTTAGTACAGAATAGAACCAGTGATCTTCTAAACTTTTGATTGTATACTGTAATGGACAAAGGCTATTATCCTGCTGAGGTGAAATCATGGATCATTTGGATCATTTTCTAAGTGACTTGTGTTGAGATTCACATATCAATGTTCTTGTCTAAACTATGTGAGTCAAATACATTGCTGAATCTCAGCGCAGTTGACTCGTGAAGTAGCTGGTTTTAGTGCTTGGCTGATTGTAGTCTGCTTTACGCTGAGTAAGTGCAAGCATCTTTTTAATGCTAAAAAGTTAATGATTCACACATTTCAGGTTCTTAAGTCCACTTTCAGTTGTTCCTTTGGTTGCTCTCGTTGGTTTTGGGCTGTATGAGCTTGGTTTTCCTGGGGTAAGCTTCCTTTTGTTGCATATGAGCAATTAGAAACTGTGTGGCGCATACTTCTGAGATGCGCTAACCCTGTTGGGGGAACATGCCATGGAGCTCATTCCCTTCTTGCTAGTATTTATCTTATACATTTGGTTTTCATATTTCCATTTGAGTTTAGGTTGCCAAATGTGTGGAGATTGGGCTGCCGGAGCTCATCATATTAGTATTTATTTCACAGGTGCTTTATGCTCTTACTACTTGAATGAAATTAATTTCTGCCTTCTGTCAGCCGTTGGTGTTTGTGGTCTCTTTCAGTAATGTGATATTGAGATTGTACTCAGCCTGAGTTAGTTCCCATTACACGTTTTGCAGTATATGCCCCATGTGTTAAAGAAAGGAAAGAATGTCTTTGATCGTTTTGCTGTCATATTCTCTGTGGCCATTGTATGGATTTATGCTCATCTCCTTACGGTAGGTGGGGCTTATAACAATGCAGCACCGAAGACACAAGCAATTTGTCGAACTGATCGTGCTGGACTCATAGATGCTGCTCCATGGTAGGTCTGAAGTTAAGGCAGTCAGACAACTTTCTTTTTTCTGGTTTTTATCTATATTATCACCATCTATGGGAATTGTATATGTTCTATTGGCTATTTGATTGGGTCTTTATTGAAAGTGATGTAAGTTATCCATTTTACTGTTATGACTTTGTTATGTTTAGAAAGTTTAGTCACAATGCGTTTACCAACTAAAACTAATTGCCACATGTTTCAATTTTGGTAGCGAAGGCTATCTGCAAAACTTAGGGTGTGTACTCTTCATATGGATATCCATATCTTGTTTCGTCTTCAGAGAATAAGACTATAAGTTAAAGATGTTCGTTGCATGATGATTAAAACTTCTATTGTTGATTTGATGTTTAACTTGGTATATGTGCTGCATATTTGAACTAATGGTCCCACCAATTAGCAGATCTAGAAACACGAGATGTATATATATATATATCTCATATATATATATATCTTATATAAATATATGTATGTATGTAGATAGATATATCATATCCGGCTTCTATAACCGTAGCAAGTTTTTGCCAACCCATGTAAAACCTTAATGAAGCAAGCAAATTAGCTGAACGTTCTAGTTTCCATCCCCAGGTTGGCTGTTCCGATACAGCCTTAGAATGGCTTGGATGCAGTGTAAGGCAATTCTAAAGAAATTACCAAATTCCTTGGACTCACATTTTGTCTGCCTTATCCTGAATTATGGTTTTGCAGGATAAGAGTGCCTTATCCCTTTCAGTGGGGTCCACCTTCATTTGATGCTGGTGAAGCCTTTGCCATGATGATGGCATCCTTTGTTGCTCTTGTTGAGGTTGGCATTTTCCTTCACTTTGTTTCCTCTGCTTCATCTTCTCACAAATGTTGTCTTATAAATGAAGAATCACATCATATAGTAGTTGCCATCCTGGCTGTTATGGTCTTTTATTGGTGCTCAACTCCCCTTACTATTTCATGTCCATCCCATGCTAATAGGAAAAAGATTTTATTTTTTAATTTCTGCAGTGTTATGATGTATGTAATGATGAGGTTGATATATTTCTTGATGCTAAAATCAATAGTCTCTTTGGTACTCTAATCAGGCTCTTATTTGTCAGCAAATCTAGTTGGTTGCTACTTCATTTACCCTTTTAAAGGTTGTCCTTTACTAGGTTGTTTGCATTATATTTGTGTCTATCCATCTGTAGGTGCCTGCACACTCGTACATGTGCTGTAGTTTAAGCATGTGATGTCTGAATTGGGTTCTTACTTACATTGCTAGCTTGTATGGGACTTGAATCTTACACATTATGCTGCAAAAATTTGCAGTCTACTGGTGCCTTTATTGCTGTGTCAAGGTATGCAAGTGCAACACAAATGCCCCCTTCTGTTCTGAGTCGTGGTGTTGGTTGGCAGGTAACTGGAACTGATTGCATTATCTTTTTATTGTATGACTGTCATTTGTAGTTGGATTCTTGGGTTCTATATTGATTTCTTGACGTAATAATGCTGCATGCTCTCACTTTGGCCCAGATAATTCTTTGTACTTCATATGCATATGTTGTCTTTTATTTAGTTGAGAGAAATTAATATTATTTTCTGTATTAACAATCTTATTTCTTCTCAGGGAGTTGCTATATTGGTTTCTGGTTTGTTTGGAACTGTGAATGGATACTCAGTGTCTGTGTAAGACTACCAGGAGAACTTTTGTCTGAGATCGATAGTAATTTAGAAACAGAACGTGGATTAGACTTTTTATAACAGTAGTATTGACCGTTTTATACAGAGAAAATGCTGGTCTTTTGGCCTTGACACGAGTTGGCAGCCGTAGGGTTGTGCAGATATCTGCTGGGTTCATGCTTTTCTTCTCCATTCTGGGTTAGTCATTAACTTTTGGGAACTTAAGAGCTTCTCATTTTGATTCATGTCTTTTAAATTGTATATGATTCAACTTTTTGGTGTTCCTTAGGAAAATTTGGGGCAGTGTTTGCTTCAATTCCACCACCAATTGTTGCTGCTTTGTATTGCCTCTTCTTCGGTTATGTGGGTATGTACTCCTTAACGTGATGGTTGTAGCCATGGAATTCTTATTTGTTGTGCTTGATTATGTTGATGGTTTGGTAATGGCATTATGGATGTCTAGGTGCTGGAGGTCTGAGCTTTCTGCAGTTCTGCAACCTCAACAGTTTTCGAACAAAGTTCATATTGGGCTACTCCATTTTCATTGGCTTGTCAGTACCACAATATTTCAACGAGTACACAGCCATCAGGGGCTATGGTCCAGTCCACACTGGATCAAGATGGGTAGGCTATAATCACCTTTGGCCTCATTGGGTATTTGCTTAGGGAATTTTTGCTGATTTCATATTTTCCTTGGCAGTTCAACGATATGGTAAACGTTCCATTCTCGTCTGAAGCATTTGTTGCTGGCTGTGTGGCTTATTTCTTGGACAACACCCTGCACAAGAAAGATAGTTCTATTAGGAAAGATAGGGGTAAGCATTGGTGGGACAAATTCCGGACATTTAAGGGTGATAGTAGGAGCGATGAATTTTACTCCCTACCATTCAATCTGAACAAATACTTCCCATCAGTATGATTAATTGGCATGGAAAGATGAGCAAGAGCTAATCTTGTTTAAAGAAAGTGCACCGGAAGCTCTTCAGGAGATCAAATTGTAATGTTGTTACTGTTCAGTCTTTTGTGAAACTTTTATCACACTCTATATAGCATTATAACATAGACTGTTCCTTTATAGGGTGCTTAACTTTTTTGTTGAATTTGTTATGCTGTAAATCCACTGGAAGACATGGAATTCAAGTAGCAATGAAGAGTTTTTGTTGCCGTCACTTCCATCTTTGTTTCCATCATATAGGGATTCAGACCTTCCAATTCCTGTGGTCTGCGAAACCTGCTTCAAGAACTCTTTTCATAGATATAAATGTCACCAATCAATGGACGAAATCCTGATACGGTTACCCGCAAAAGTCACCATCTTCTGAGGTAAAAACTCCCAACTCCCCAAGTTTGAGTGGGGTCATTCAAGCAACTGATGAAATCATAAAACATTTAGAATCACAGGTTTGAATATGGTGGCAGGGTTGCCAACTTTCAAGTGTTCCAAGTTAAATATGAACACTTTTATGATTTTTTCATGGACACTTGAAATCATTTCCGGACAGTTAAAAACATACCTAAATTGATTATAAAGAAACGGAATAGGGGCAGGGAAGAAAGAGCCTGCTCAGCTGGTGCTAATTCCTGAAAAAGCCGACCTGAAAAGCAGATGCTTTGTAATGCAGTAAATCTTTCTCACTTTACACAGTGAAATTATGCTGAGAGATTTCTTGGAAACACCAATCACTAACAAATCTTTCCTTGCACGAAGATCAAAGACTATTCTTTTCATCAGAGAATGTCTCATCCAGTATGAGCTTAAGACCATAAACAAATGTCTAGTTAGTAGTTAGCAGACATTTTCTCTTTGGGTAGTGGACGGGTCGGCCTTATTGGGCCTGGGCCGATCGGTCCATATGCTTAATAAGTCCAGCCCAAGCACGGTGCGATAT
>JANKOD010000007.1:16912958-16924703 GCA_026284645.1 Erythroxylum acuminatum | reverse complement strand
GGAAGGTTGAGGGAGCGTTTGTTAGCCGAAGGGCATTACCAGAAATTCGTGATGCCCTTCGTGCGTCTTGAACGCCATCTTGGAGATGGCGTCGGGTTGCATCCGGATCTGGTGGTAACCCAAACGCAGATCCAACTTCGAAAACCAACTAGCGCCACTTAATTCATCTAACAGCTCCTCAATCAAGGGAATCAGAAACTTATCTTTTATTGTAAATCGATTTAACTCACGATAATCCACGCACATTCGCCATGAATTATCTTTTTTCTTCACCAGGACCACCGGAGACTCGTAGGGCCCAAAGTTGTGACGAATAAACCCTTGGTCCATCAACTTCTTCACTTCTTGTTCGATGACACCTTTCTGCGCCCCTGAGTATCTGTATGGGCGAATGTTAATCGTATCGACCCCTTCTTTTAATACGATTTGGTGGTTAAACTGTCTGTCCGGCGGTAACGTCGTCGACTCCTGAAACACTTCCGCAAACTGTGCCAAAACCACATTCCTGTTCCTCCGTCAAGCGCATCTGTTGAAATTGATATTCCAACGGATTTGATAATTGGATCATCCCCCAGCCGAACCTTGTAGTTTTTTCTGAAATCCCTTCTCGGACATCACTCTGGGTCGGCTCTCCGACCCCCCTTGTAGGGTAATCAGCTTCCCCTCCCACTTAAATGTCATCGTGCGATTGCGGAAGTTACACAGAACGTCCTCCAGCCCTACCAACCATTGAACGCCCAAAACCACATCGCACCCTCCCAACGAAATCACCAGTGCGTCCATACTGAATTGTTCGCCTTACATGGTCCACCTAAAATTGTTGCATCGCTGCGTGCATCGCAGTTGGAGTCCGCCCCCTACCGTAATGCTTATGGGAGGTATATCTTGTAACTCACTCCTCCCCATTCCGTAGTATCCCCATGTCCACAAAGTTATGTGTACTATCGTTATCAATTAAAATGTGGATAGGTCTGTGATGATGGTCTCCTATGAGTCGCATCTGTTTGTACTCCACCTGGACCGGGAATCTCGTCATGGCTTGCATGGAAATCATGGGCCCGTCGTCAGCTAGTTCACAGTCAATCGGACCCTCTTCATCCGTCGCTCCCGACTCCACCTCGCTACCCGCCTCCTCTGACACTACGAAAAATTGTAGTAAGCGTTTTGTACATTTATGGCCAAGGGTATACTTCTCATCGCACTAAAAACATAAACCCTTTACCCTTTTGTCATCAGAGTCCCTGCTACTGAATGCCCTCGGAGTCTGCTGCCCCCTCGGCGGCGGTGCCCGAAATGCGGATGGTGTTGGCAGAATGCCATCGGTATTAACATTGCTCCTAGGGGGGTTGATAGCGTGTTCCTATTCCCACTCGGGGCCCTGGGAAATTGGTTGCGATTCACGAAAGGATGCCTAGTTGCCGTAAGGATGGCTTCCTGTTTCCTCGCCAGGCTGTAAGCCTGGTGCAGGGATTGCGACTCATGCAGTTTCATTACAACTCCCACCTCTGGCCTTAAACCCTTAATGAAAAACCCAACTAAATAATCCTCCGTCAGTGTCAATCTGTTTGAGCAATGATCAAATTGCGCGCAGTATTCTAGCACAGTTCCCACTTGTTTCAATTCCTTAAACTCCCCGACAGGGTTATCAAACATTTCAGCGTCAAACCTCTGCTGAAGAGCCTTAGTGAACTCACCCCATTCCATTACCTCGGAATGCAATCGGTTGCGTATGAACAACCGATACCACTCTTGAGCCTTCTCATCCATGTGCAAGATTGCCACGTTCACCTTCATGTTGTCTGGTGTTTGGTCGATATGGAAGAACTGCTCGCATCGGTACACCCATGATTTAATGTTATCTCCGTCAAACGCTGGAAACTCAATCCTTCTCAACCGGCTGGATCCCCCCAGTTCTTGCTTATTCAGTAGTACTTGAGTAGTACTTCTTGCCGGGCCGGACATGCGACTCCCTTCCCCGAGTTTCGACCCCTCCACGACGTTGGATGAACGTAAGTCACTCACCTCACGTGCCAACTGCTGGGTTTTATTTTGTACCTCCGATAAAGCCTTTTCGTTGCGTTCCTGCATTTCCCGAAGCAGTTTCTCCTGGAAGCCCTGAGCCTCCATGAGTACCTTCAGTGTTTCTTCCAACCTACGGAACTCTGCACCTCGTGTACCTTCAGCCATGGATGTGTCCCAGATTCGTTTGCTTTGATACCAAATGTTATAATGTAAATGCTAGCAATCGCAGAACGACAAATGATCGACACAAAAAGAAAGGGAGACACAGAAAGAGAAATTGAGAGACAGAGAGAGACAAGAATCAACAACAGAGAGAATGATTCCATAACAACCAACATGCCTACAATCGTTATCAATGTACGAATATATGCTATTCTGATACTACGGTTCTGTAATCCCCTGTACCCGCGTACGCCCCTTGTTCCCTACGTCTACCTCACGTGCTTCACGCTCATCTGTTCCATCGTTTCTTCCTCTAACGTCCTCCGTCTGAATTAACGCTAACAATCACTAATCTCTAATCAAACATCTGTGTTTTGATATTGGATTCCATTGGTACTACTATTACTAATGTGAAAAAACTACTACACATGTACAAGCAAACAGGCTTGGATAGGCTCACGTATATTCTGCAGAGAAATATAAATTGAGCCATCCAGAACAGGTGATTCTTCTTATGACAACTTCTGCAGGCATTCAGGACATTATATGAACAAGTTGGTATTGAATGGATTTATGCCATCACCTAAACGAACCTGTAAGAATCGATCTTTAAGAACGTTAATTTCTAGATATAGCGCAGTTTGAAGCTAGTGCTTTTGTTACCAATGACAAGAAATCATCCTATTTACAGATAGGAACAGTGGTTGATGCCATTTATGGTGTTGGGGCAATCAAACTGGTACTTACACTGCTTATGCCTCCTCACTCCCTTTCAATGTCTACTAGTGGTCTACTGTACTTTGATACTTTCCTTTAGCATAAACCTTTCTCCTGCATTGGCTTTTTATTGCCAGGCGATCCCCACTACAGGGAATTCTAGAGGCAGTTAAAGAAGGTAAGAAAAATTCAGAAGTTTGTGTGTTTTTTACCATTCTGTTATGTCCTAATAAATCAGCAGACTTGCTCAAAAATGGTGGTATGGCAAATTATTAATTTGGACTTGCATTCCCAGACATTGATAGAAAAGTCATCCTCTCTGTACTGCATTTGATGTGGTTCACTTAAGTCATCCAAGAAATGCAATCAGCATCAAAGTTTCAGGAGTGTTTTCCTTTCTTTTGCTCAGCCTTTTTTCTTTTTCAGATTACTAAGAACAAAACTTTCAAAGTAATGTAAATCTTCTGCACATAGATCAGAAAAATTGCCGTCTGATAGTTTTGAATTCCTATGCTCCTGAAAGAAAGTGATCATTAAGACATCCACACAACGAAGTGCAAATACCGGTACGCTGATAAAATATCTTCGGAAAGACAAAAAAGATCAAGCCTTTCCTAAAATATTGATACAAGTCAAACAAACATGAAAGCTACAGAATATCAAGTATGGTAGGGTACCCCAGGCCCCGCCCTTGTATTCGAGCTTTAATTGAAGAAGGTAAGAAAAGACTAAAGGAACCCTAACTTTGACAAACTACTCATTTACAAGAAATATGAAAACATAAAATTATGCATCATCATAAATCTGCCGAATCTACAGCAGAAAAAAATCTCTGAGAGTCTCTTCACATCAAACTATGCTTACAGGATGGCTATACCTGCAACTTAGAGCTTTGCGAATGCACGTCGCTTATCCATGAAATCCTTCACCGCGACTTTTTCATAACACGCATTAGAGCCGAAAATACTTTGAAAACATTATTAATCTTAGTCCATCTTTTCTGAGCCTTATCAACGGCTGCTGTAGTGCGTCCAAAGATGAAGTGATCAACAGCACTTTGTAAATCAGCTGTTGCTTCCAAGCTCTGGGATGGAAGATCCGAGTCAAAATATCGCAGACTGTCCTCACTACAGAAAGCCTGACTTAGGGAATCAATATCACAGATGAGAGGATTTGAGACTTGGTCCGAGAAGCTCAAAGTTTGATCATATCTAAGGTCCATATTTTCGATACCATGCAATGTATAATCATCCATAGTACTTGCACCCCCAACAGAATACATGTTAGGAGAAGATGAGCTTGGATGTTGATAATCAAATCCATCGATTCCTGATGATGATAAAATCTTGCCTCCATCAGAATTCTCTTTCAAGGATGTGCTCGAAGTGTGAGAAATATCAGACAATTGTAAGGAGCCATTTGAAAGAGAGGCTTCGTCGTCAAGAGACAAGACATCCTCCCAACAATCAAATGCTGTAATTGCTAGCCTTTGAGCTTCAACCTAAAAGCAGAGTTGAACATAAGGAGCCAGAATTAACGAGAACAAAGATGTACGGAATACAGATCAAGTCAAACGAAAAATTGAGTTTATAAGAAAAGCGTGCCTTCTCAGTTTCAGACAGCTTATCAATAGGAACACAGTCGCATCCCGAAAGTAGTCCTACGACTTGTCCCACAACATTGAAGACAACACCTGTTTTCTGCTGAGAACCAGGAGGACAGTACAAGTATAATTTTTTGTCTATGACACAAGTCCTAGCATGTTCCACAGTAAGTTCCCACATTTTAGCAGACATGCCTGTGCCAAGAATCTGCATTTATCTTAATCAGTCAAGTCACCATACTATAAAAGCATTTGAAATGTATACCTTTTTAAGCAATGACAGTTGTCCAACCATTCAAGTAAAACATAATTTGACATGAAAAACAAAATATCAACTATAAATGGGATTTTGTAAGTAATATCAGAAGAGCAATTTTTTGATGCAGTTATCTATATCTTCTAACAAGGTAAACCAATTCCAGAATCACTCATCCAAGAGACTAAGCAAATAGCCAATCATAATCGTAATATGCATCAAGACCTTAAATGACAAAGCGAGTGTTAAAAGTATTATATGCTAGAAATTAAAAATTGTAGAAAATTCATACATGGCGCAGTCTTGGAGGATTCAGAAACAGTTGGGTCAGGAAATCCTTCACTGTCTTGATATTCTCCCTAGACAATCGCCTATGGAAAGCTCCATCTTTCCCAATCTTTTCTAATCTCCACACTTCATCAGAAAGTGACGGGGGATGGTGCTTCTTGTATACTGCAGGATAACAGACAATGGTCACACACTGGAACCACAAAATATTTATTCTCTTTCTCAGGTTTGGTATTCTGATTTCTTCTTTGGATTGGCATGGTAAATGTCAAAAATCAATTAATTCATGGTCTCATAATGAGAAAACATGAAGTACAAATTATGTATTAACAAGTTATAGTAAGTATAAACAAGTACGCACATTCCCCTCGATGATCCCTGACAACGAAGGACTCAGTCTTGGCCTCTTGTATTCTTGAGCCGTCAAAAATTTCAACAATTTTTGCCCCAATTCTGAACTTGCGGCTCCTTGTCCAGCTTGAATTATCTGTAAACGAAACGTCACCAAAAAAACCAATCCCCTCTTTGAGATTCAGAAGCACTTCTCCCATAAGTAGGGGTTTCTTTCCCTCCCGCTCTCTGACAACGTTATTCTTGAACTCTTCGTGTGTCCAATTTTCACCCTCCTCACTATCAAAATCACCCTCAAGAACAACAATTTCCACAGTCGCAGAAGATTCAGGACCAGAGCTAAAAATTTTCCCAGTAAATGTATCAATCAAGATTACTTTTAGAGAACCTTCATCTCCTTCAATTCGCGCTCCAGTGAATATTGGAAGAGAAAGGTTGTTTGGGAAGTGCAATTTCAAGCTTTTTGATTCTGACGAATTTACATCTTTTCCACTGTTTCTGATCAAGGAGGTGAAACATGAGACACACAACCACATTGCAAGGTTACTGAATATTGCAAATTTGACATAACACACTGCATTCTCACCCTCCATCAAGAATAATGGAAATGAAACAAGCATATATAAATATATATGCGTAAGTATATACATATAGCATTGTTTGTTACCTTTTCAAGTTGACAAAATGTCTTCTCAGAGCTGATTCCACTTCCTCTTTTACCTGTAAAAATAATATCAGAGGAGTACCAACAATGATATCGTAACTTGAAATTCTATTGACATCAACAAACTCAAGATATGATAGCTGTTCAACCATAAAAAGTAAAATGTTACGCTCATGAATGAGCAATAATTCATTTACACAAGATCTTCGATCTTAGAAGTAAACAATTTCATAAAAATGTTCTTTGACAGGAAAACTTTGGTTATGACTCTTGTTAAGGTATCCTTTTACTATTTGATTCCTTTGCAACTCTTTGCCGTTCCATACTTATGCTGTTGCGTTGCTGTATGTCAAACTTTCATAGCTTGCATTCCACAATGGTCTAAGATTTCTGATGATTAATTTTCAAAATTTGGCATCAATCTATGTTGCATCCCAAGCTCAAACGCACAAGGTTCAACAGCTGGAAATGGCAATATTGCCAAGCACGATGTGATCATTTGTTAAGAACACATATTGATGGTTAAGAACATACAGTGTTATCATTTGTTAAGAATACATATTGGGACAATTTTTGTATTATTGAACCCCTAAATATTTTTCAGAAGGTCAAGCGTAAACCTGCTACTTCCCCCTTTCCGAAGAAACAAAATGCACAAAAGAGAGGAACGAAATTATCCAACAATACACCCCTTAACTCTATTTGGTAGGTGGCTTGTTGAATGTTGCTGCAAGACAATACACACATACCACTCTGCGAATTAATGGCTCGAGAAAGTGCTGAGCTGCTTCCATCTTCATCACCTCCTGAACGACACTATAAATAATTGAGAAATAGATTAGAGGCCATCAAGAGTGGGAGGATGCATAACCACAAACTTTGAGGAAAAGGACCTTGACCCTTCTACAATACATAGCCGTCACATTGCCTTCCAAAAACCGACTGATGAAAATGTTAGGACGCAATTGATAAAACACCGTCGTAAAAGCACAGTAATCATCAATTCAAACACAATAGTAAAAGGTGCCCAGTCAAGTTTTTTTTTCGTTTCCACATTAACGACCCCAACTAATCCCGTTTCCATTGATAAATTCCAAACGCATATACGAAACTCAGGTCAACAATACCATCCAAACTTTCCTGTTCGATCCATTTCATTGAAAAACGATTAAAGCTTAGAAAAGAAAAGATCAAACAAAGCCTACCTTCTCCATGTGAATCTTCTCTTTTTCTCTTCATGACTATTCCCTTCTGGACGAGCCTTTCCTTCCTCCGGTTGCCTCTTCTGCGACATTATAACAAATTTTCCAACCACGAAGAAGAACAACAACAACAACCGAAACACTATCCGCTGTTGATTACAGTAATAGTAACAAAGATGGTCACGAACAACCCCACCACCATCGCCAACGACAGGAGCCAAAGAGACCAACATGCGCCAGCACACCAAGAATATGTAAAGGTGGGAATATATAAAGAAAAGAGCAGGAAACGGTGCGAAAGAGAACGTTAATGAATGACTAGAATAACTTTAATGAATGACTAGAATCCAAAACAGCTTTTTCTGGGACAGGCAGCTTATCGTGTTGTGGTTGTATCATGTACATACACGTACATGTGTATAAGCGTCTTCCTAAGCACTTATCCATTATCGGAGCTTGGTCGCATCTGATCCCTCCTCCGAACCATCTTTCGTCGTTTCAGTTTCCTGAAATCCCAGTGTTAAGAGCTAGAGCACGCTTTCTGGTAAGAGAGGGTGGGTGGGTCCACAGAAAGCGCGTTGTAGGGTCACTTCTCTATTTATCTTATGTCTAGTCTCGACTCATCTATCTCTTCACGCGTTTCGTTTACATTGTTTTTCCTTCCGATTTCCAAATGCAACCCAAAGGTATAAATAAATAATTAAAATTTTCAAACGTTCATTTAGTTATAAAAATTTTGAATTATTTAATTTTGAATTATTTAATTCAGTTTTTTAATCAATTTATTAATTAATAGGTCAATTTTTATAAATTAATAATTTATTATCAATTAAAATAAATCAATTAAATTTTATTTTTAATTAAATTTTAATTTTTTTTCAAAGACAATATATTTCTACCGTATTTTAAATTCTTTAATTTTATTCAATCATTAATTCGTTTTATTACCATCTAATACCGGTTAAATTTTTTAAACTTTAAACAACTTATTTTATTTATTTAACTTTCGGTTCGATTTTTAAAATAATAATTATTATACGAGTTAATGAATATGTGATACTACTCTAGGTGGAAAACACCATAAAATTAAGCACAATTTGTCACTAACTTTACATAATGTAATCTCATGTCAATATAATTGATTAACATGCGCTATAAAGTTATTATCATGAATAATGGTCCTGTTTGGCAAACAACTGATTGTATTAGCTGTTAGCTGATTTTATCAGCTGATTTAACCAGCGGATTGCATTGACTATTTGTTAGAGATATTTGGTAAAATTAGCTGTTTAGTATTAACTGTCTATGTGTAAAATAACTTATAAGGACCTAACTTTAAAAAAATTATAAGGGTACGAATATTATATATCTTAGTATTTCGTTGAATATTCTTATAGGAATTTAAATTTTAGATATTTAATTCCATAAAATTAAATTTATAACTTTAATAAAAATATAAAACATTTAATAATAATAATAATAATAATAATAATAATAATAATAATGTTATAATTGATTCAATTAATTAAACTATTAAGTTTTTTTATATTTAATATGATATATTATAGATATTCAATTAACTAAATTTTGTTAAATGTGGAATATATGAATCTAAACCCTTATGGAAATGTATTTCAAGGATCAAAATCGATTCTTAATGGAATGCTTTGCTCACGCATGAAAAGGGCAAAATGGTGGTCCTGATAATTCTGGTTCTTAACATGACAAGCATACTTGACATGACACTGTGAGAGATAATTTGTGTAGCTGTTTGAACCTTAAATTAAAAAAGAAGATTATGATTCTTCACAGGTTAGCTACATCCTTGTGCCACAACCTTTCTTTTGTTTTCACTCTTTAAGATTCCTGTTTTCTTAAATGGTAAAAAATCATCCATATCCACCAAATTACCTAAATGGCATGTCAAGGCACGAGCAGAGATTAAGCAGATGATTTTTGCATTTGTATCGTCAAACTTTATTTTCTTATTGTGACAAACCAATCACAACTTGTCACGTAACACATTCAATTCTAATTTAACAAAAATTTACACAAATTTACAATCTAACTCAACTACAACTTCTCTGAAACATTGTATTAAAAGTACCATGCAAGCAAACATACTGTTGATATCTAGTTTGTACTGTTTGTGACTACAATCAGTGAACTTAGTATCAACAGTATCATACGATTAGCTGCTTCTAATTCTCTAGTGGAGTCACTTTTAGTCCTAGAAGCTGCCAAAAAATGGATGTTCATAGAACAAATGGAAGCTTGTAGCTTGTCACTTATCAACAATAGAAACAACAGAGATGAACTTTGGTGTTTCCTTAAGCCTTCGTGATTTGACTCGTTTACCAACACATAAACTCTAAATCTGTTCACTTTTTGTTATTCAAACACTGATTTTACACAATTCCTGCCACAAAAAAGTTGACAAAAGATATCAATACTAGTTCCAATAGGATCCACATGCAAGAATTACAATGGTTCAGTAGCTACTAGAGTGACAAGTTTTCATGGAATTGCAATTAGAAGAAAGTTAAATCACAACACTGTGACTAATTGTTAGCTTGGAGAACTTGTAACAAATAAGAAAAAAGGAGCTAACATGTGGCTTATGAAAGAAAAGTTAAAGTTAAATCAGAGGGTGCATTGAAGTCACTTTGAATCCTATTACAGACATGACAATTACCACAAGGTCTTTCCCATCAGCAAACCCATCTTTAATCTAACACATTAGACAAATTCATGAGAAAATTTTCAGTTCTTTGGCCAGCAAATTCATCAGATTATTACAAAGGACTCAAACCTCAAACTTTTGCACACACACATCGCAACTGGGAAGGTATGAGAAGGGTAAAAGGCGGTACACACCTGGGTGAGCAGATTTTCGTCGGTGGGAAGCCTCAGGTCATCCTTGGTGTTACCATTTTCAGTTAAAAGACTCACCTGAAAGATGATTGAACCAAATCAATCGTATTAAAGATATTTGTATATCTACTAGTATCAACATGAGAATAACAAAGTACTTGATTTGATACCAAACCCCATCATTCAGTGTTTCAAAGAAAG
Organism: Erythroxylum acuminatum; assembly: GCA_026284645.1. Classification (NCBI taxonomy): domain Eukaryota; kingdom Viridiplantae; phylum Streptophyta; class Magnoliopsida; order Malpighiales; family Erythroxylaceae; genus Erythroxylum; species Erythroxylum acuminatum. The sequence goes on along the minus strand of JANKOD010000007.1, from coordinate 16,914,363 downwards.
TTTCACAGTTTTACATTCTCTAGAACATTAATGTTTACCACTTTTATAGAAAAAGATGGATGACATTAAAAATGCAAGTTTATAGTTGAATACTATCATACTCCAAAGCTCATGCTGTGGAATAGGAGTCAGCGCGACTCATGAGGGAACATGTGCTGTATGAATAAAGAGGTTACATTCGAGGCCTCAAACTTTGTTTCAATTGAAGATTTTATGAAAGAATATTTCAGGTGGCAAAACTAATAACTTACAAATCCATCTTCAGAGATATCAATAAGCTGATAATCAGTACGGTTAACATGGGGAACCTGGAAAAAAGAACTGAATCAATAAAAGAATAGCAATCCAACGAGCCTTTGCAAGAACAAAAAATACATATTAAAAAAAGAAGAAGAGATATATGTGGAAAATAGCATTACATCACAATTGTGAGATGAAGGGACAATATCTTCCAGCTTTTTCCCATTGAAGATATCAATCCCTACAAAGTGGCACTTAGCATGTCCATGCTTGCCTGTCTTTGAGGTGGAAACCTCAACAACCTGTTCCAGGCAAAAGAAAGTTGGAGTAAGAGAAATCAAGAAACTTCTTCAAGTGATCCAGCCCATAAGAGCACACCCTACAGAAGCAAATCTGATGGGCATAGACAAACAAATTACACAGCAAATGCAAATTTCTATAAACACAACTACATAATCGCACCCTCTACGTGGAGATTTTAAGAAATTTGTCTCTGAGTTATGTAAACTCATATACGAATTGCTATAAATCCACTTTTTGGCTGTAATGAACATCCAACAGCTTTAGTTATACTCACAGAAAGTATGGCATGCACCTATCCGTCACATCAGCACTTCCAAACGAAAACCTCAATCCAACTTCAATTTCAAATGTCTTATTTGGATTACGAATGTAAAAAGGAGATAGTTTTTGTTTGGGGTCTAAGTTAGACCAATTGAGCTTAAGAAAGCGTATACTACAGCACACACAGTAAAGATTTGTTGACAGCCGCACGTACTCTATGTGAATCTCAGAAGTTTAGGATCTTAACTTGAGAAAACTCATTAAATTAGATTGTCACAACAGGGATTTAAATTAACTCTACCATCAACATCCAAAACCACCATAAGTTGTTCACGAAACCAAAGGGACGCACACACTTCCCAGATTACAGTATAAACACGCAGAAGTCCTCGTAACGCAAATCTCAACATAAAGAACCAACATTAAGACCAAATTTTCCAAATATCGAATGATCAAAGATTACAAATTTCCATCAATACACAGCATTAGCACCAATTCCAACTTTTCCTCAATACCGACAAACAAAACAACGCAAATTGCAGCCACCAAAAATCCTCTTAAAACTACTCCTAGGCCAATCATAAACATGAATCAGCAATCC
>JANKOD010000007.1:16887983-16909798 GCA_026284645.1 Erythroxylum acuminatum | reverse complement strand
CATTCCAATTTAAGTTACTAGCCTTTTGCTTAAGAAATAAGAAGTAATATATATCACAGAATATTGCATTATTTTTTATTTTTATATAGAACAAAATTATTAAATATCAAAACTTGAAGGAAAATGGCAAAATCGACATTAAACATACAAAATTTCAACTGATTGCTTGAAAAGCTCCTATAGAGGAACTTATCCAAAATAAGCTAGTTAGGTTGAATTAATTAACCCAATCAGCTAATAACCAAACAATCCTAATAGCTTTTTTATAAAATCAACAAGTTAAAATAGGTCAATCAGCTAAAAAAGAGCTTATCAGCTCTTCACCAAACAAGGTCAATATAATCAATTTTATATCCATAACATAAAAACGTTGAGCAAATTTAATGGAATTGCTTTTTGTGTAGATTCAAATAAAATATATATTTCTATATTTTAAAGTCAAAGGCAACGTACCTAATGCATAAGGCTCTTTACTTTGCAAGATCTATAAAAAGTTATAATGTATGCAATCTTCCTTTTGTATTTTTACAAAAAAGACTATTACCGTAACTTGAACTTGTACCCTTACGATCACAAAAGAGAAACTTTATTCCGATATTTTGAAATAAATAAATAAATTGAATTTCAAGGGAATTTTCCAACTTCAAGTTTTCATCCAATATACATAAGATCATAGTCAATATATTCCTTCAAATGTCTTTATCTAGGAAGATAAGACTATGGTACATCCTTTTTCTTACTCGTATATTCTTATTGGTGACACTAAAAGATAAACCATTGTATGTTCTCCCACCCTTCCCTTCCCTCGGTATAATCTCGTATGTTGTAAGTGAATGAAATAGCTCATTTTTACCTGTTTCCATCACTTTGTGCTTATTTTATTTCATAAATATTCATCTATTGATGCTCATAAAATAGAGTAATACAAAATATCATAAACAAGTGATTCTAGTTGCACAAAATAAAGAAGTGATCTAAACCTGTAGTAGTTGCCTACATAACTTACTATATTGTCTCCTCGTGATTCTTACAAAAGCATGAAATTGATAAAGAACCAAACACGAAAGGAAAAACACAGGAACAATGTCACAATCAAAGGATAACGATCGATGATCGAACCCATCCAACTTCCAGGAATCTTCCTCCCTCCAAATTGGAGCTCTTGTTGGGTTAGAACCACAGCGCCTTTAACTCCATATCGTACGCAGTGTCTCAGACTCGTCCTCATTTGACTCCAATAATTGTACCTTTCCATGTTCCATGGACACAGCTTTTTATGTAAATCGTGTTTTTCACGTTAATGACAAATATACATGTCTGAGCTCACAAATCACGTTGGGAACGTCTTAATTACATGGAAAAGTGGGAGACCTTTTGAGTGAATATAGGCTCCTCCTTGTACCAAATCCACTACGAAATTATTATCCTGAAAGTGAAGGTAACGTAATACCCATAAATTGTTTGTGACTGCCGATGACATGATTCACGACCAATTAGAACTTATCGCATGATCAGTTCATGCATTCAATTATGATCAAGCAATGATAAGTACGCTCATTTTGAGCCAATTCATAAATAATGATAAATCTTGTTATTAATTTTTTTAAAGTAAAAGATATGAAACCTCTTATTTTTTAATATTATTTCAAAAAATTCTGTTGCATTTAAGATTATACAAATATATTCAACAATTATGCTTATGTTATAATTGAGTAGAGATAGAGAAATCACCCTCATGAACCTATTATCCTAGGTCGGAACAAGTTGATAAGATCCTTCTTTTTCTTTTCGCCCCCGTATCGTCATGGGAGGGGAACTAATTCTTTCATACGTACGATGAAATTTATGAAGATTAACTTGTTCTTTTATTTTTCTATATAAAACATTCCTTTCTATAATTTAAATTAACTAATTTTTGCGACGAAAATAGTTAAAGTTTGGAACAAAACACGTTCTTTAAGCATATCATGCAAATACCATAGGAAAAAACAAAACGAACCCAACTTTATGATGCTTTAGTGGATCGTGCTTTCGAGGAAGGTTCTTGGGCTGCAAAGACAAGGATGCAAGCACACTGACCCCTTTTAATGATCGGGCGGACAAAACTAATGCTGTTTACCACTACAGTCACCTAGGTCCTAGACCGGGTCGTCTTTTCTTTAGTCCATTGGGGGTCCACTTGGATCCCGTACGGCCGTACTCAACTTTGAGGCCATGTAGGCCCAGCCGTCTGACATCCATCACGTGTGGTTGTGGTATGGTCGTAGGATTCCGCGGGTAATCCCGTTATCAACGAAATCCATAAATCTAGTGGACGTCTTGCCCATTGATTTTGACATATCAACGCACATAGTTTCCTACTTTAATTGCATACGTACAATCTTGGTTTTTTTCCTAAATTTTTTTCTTTTCTTATAATTCAATAAACAAAATGTAACATTAGGCCTAGTAATTGGATTTGAAGTTGTTTTTTCTGCTATAAGCAATGATTTAAAAATTAGATCAGAAGTTAAACCGATAAGTCAAAAAATTTAAGGTTTAAAAGGCTCAACTGATAGTAGACTGTCATAAAAAACCGAATAAAGATTGAATAAAATTAACAAATTTAAAACATAATTAAAGAAAATTGTCTTTACTTATCAAAATTTTGAAGTTTAATTAAAAAATTTATTAAATAAAAATTAATTGATTAATTTGTATTCATAAAAATTGATTAATTTAGGAAACTACCCATTAATTAATAAACTAGTCAATTTTTAATGATAAGAGTTATTAAATTAAATCAATCGGAAAAATTGAAAACTGAACCAAAGAACCATTTTGTTTAAGGTTTTTTACGGTTGAACCAATCGAACCAGTTAAGTTTTTTAATCATTGATTATTAGTATAATATATATTTTGATGATTGTTTTTTTTAATGCTTTTAATATATAATAAAACTTAAAAATTTAATTTAGAAGTTGAATGCCTAAATTTTCTATAATCTTTGTAGAAATGAATTTTCTCATAAAAGAGAGTAATTTATGCCCTTTATTTTTAAACACTTAGAAAAGTTGGATTAGTTAAATTAGGCAAGCTCTTTTTGGTACTAACTTGTAATTATTTGGGTTTAATTTGATAATATAAAATAACTATGTCATAATTTAGCTTTATGGTTTTAAATTATAATAGGTGCAAATAGTGAGGACTTATGTCTTCAAGTGTAAAATGATATAAACATGGACCACAAGCAAGCATGACTTTTTGGAGAGAAAGTTGAAAATAAGTATTTGTTACAATCAATCGATTATATGTTTATGATTTAATAAATTAAATATGTTTTTCATTTATGGCATGTTTATATGTTGATGAAATATTATGTATTATTATAATACATAGGATTTGTCCTAAACTGATAATTATTGGGTATGATCTGAATTATATAAAAATAGTTAAGTGATTGATATGTAATTTGTCGCTCTAAATTAAGTAAAGATAATGTTCTATTATTCAGATCATTATTAATTTAAGAAATCCTTGATTAAGATAGGATGACACTTAAAACTGATTTTCAAATTTTATTAACAAAATCAATTTTTAATGCTAAAAAATAATATGATTAAATTCGAATAATATAGACATTATCTTATATATCTAATTAAAATATTGTATAATACAAGATCGAATTATACAAAAAAATTTATCCAAAACTACTTTAAAACTTTTAATATTTAAGTTACTATGATGCATCATTAGATACTGACTTGATATACATATTATAAATTATTTAATTAGAAAAATAAAAACTTAAATTGTTTAATTTGTTTAATCATATACTATATTTAAGATTATAATTTATATTTATTGTTAACATATTTAAGAAATTAATGAATTACATACATAGAACAGATTAAAAACGAAAAAAAAGTAATGTTATCAAATTGAATTCGACTGTAAATTTTAATAAATTTTAGGGTCAAATATAAATTATTTGACTAATAGGAGCTATTCTTAGATGTTATGTTTTTTTTAATTTAATTTTAATTTTAATTAAAATTATAAATATAACATAAATAAATTATTAAAATATCTAAACCTTATTATGAATAAATATAAACTCTACAAAAACTAAAATTATTAGCATACTCTTTTCCATGTCACTTCTAAAATTCTCTTAATTGATTTGGCTAATATTACTAAAAATAAATATCATTGTGATTATATTTTAAATTAATATGTTTTATTTGAATTGTATTGGTGTTTAATTTAATTATTCGTGGTTCTAATTAAAATTATAAAATTTCATAATTATAATTTAAGATTATAAATATAATATAATTAAATCATTAAACGTATATCAGTACAGATCAGTCTCGAACCGACAGCTCCTTTACCGTCTGTTCCCATGTTTCTTTTCTTTTGTCGGCAACGTGTTGACGACGATTTTTAAACTTCGTTGCCGACGATTTTTTAAACTAACTTTGGTCTGCAACTGAAAGACAGTTTTCTATACGTTTAACAAATCAAACATATGAATGTGTGCATGCATTCTCTTTAACCACAATCTTTAGGGTCTTTTTAAAACCTTACAATATTGAATATGCTACTTATGAGTTGAGAGGTTAATAATAGAATGAGATGGAACTTAACACACTTCTATCTTTTAGTTAAAAATTTCATAATAGAATATAATGAGATGAAAGCGAAAAGTTTTATGTTACATTTCATTAAATCATAAATAGTGAAAATAAGAAACCTCAGATTTGAAGATTTAGGATGAAACGTAAATTAATAAATACATACTACCTAATATACGTTCAATAATTCTTCTTAATACCAACTGTGACAAATTCATAATATTAACGTATTAAATAGAATATAATAAATTTTATTAAATAATTAATAATAATATTTTTATTAATGAAAATAGAAAATATATTAAAAATATTCTTTAATTGTTTGCATATATTTCTATATAAATAAATTATTTTATATATAAATCACATAGAATAAATTAAATTAAACAAGTAATAATAATTTTTTAATTAATAATAAATTGTATATAATTAATAATATAATAAAATTTTTAATAAAATTTTTATTAATGAAAATAGAAAATATATAAAAAATTATCCTTTAATTGTTTGTATATATTTTTATATAAATAAAATATAAATAAATCATTTTTAAATATGAATCACATAAAATAAAATAAAATAAATAATTAATAATAATATGTTTACATAATTAATAATAAATTGTATATAATTAATAATAAAATAATAAATCTCCTACAACATCTATTTTAATATAAGGGGTATAATAATCGTTTATTATATATTACATTCTATTCCATTCATCTTCTAAACCGAATTTCACTACATTACATTATGAATCCTTCCATCTCTTCTAAACAACTTTTTTTCTATATTACATTCCATTATATTGTAAGCCGTTTTATTCCGTTCCATCACATTCCATTTTACTTCGGTAATCAACATCCAACCAAACCAAAACATGTCCTTAATTAACAAAGATTCGAAAAGATAAGGTTCACAGATCTCAAACTCATTCACCTGCTGGATATGTATTTAAACACTATCGATGAAGTTAGGTTTACTAATAATTGAGTTTTGGAGTAACGGATAAAGTTAAAATACAAAAGTTAAAATATAAAAGTAGACTCTTTGTAAAATTCAAAAAGAAGATTATTTACTTTACGACTATATTAACTTTATTGAATTTTTGGTACGAAGGTGATTACGCTGAGATTTGAGCAACCAATCGCCGTCGGGAATTCCAATGTTGTTTCCTTTGCGAAATGAAAGGTAGTTGGCGCGGCACTGCACTCCCGTACACTTGTATTCTATTATTAGAGCAAACACGTAGGGGCTCCACGAAATTGTATATTTGGTCTCTCACAGGATAGCCTAGCAGTAGAAAGAGGAAGAGGATTGTGCGAAGGTCGTGGGTTCGATTCTTGAGAGATGCAGTCTCTGATATTATTTAGAATTAGATCTAAATTTATCTATTTATGAATGTGAGTAGGTGGCTCATAAATTTCAGGATAGTCGGACGAAACCCCGAAACTTGAGTTATATATATATAAAAAAATTGTGTATTTCATCCTAGCCAGCTCATAACAGTTCCTATGAATTACACTCTCCATAGTATATACCAGTGCACGACAATTACAAATAGAGACACCAATGGATTTTTTAAAATAATTTTTTAAAATTAAAATATAAAATTACGAAATTTCAATAAAAAAAATACGTCTTCTTTTAATTAAATTCGGAGACTTGAGTTCAAAATACCTTAAGTCTGCTGGGTTTAATTGCTTACCCCTAATTACAAAGTAGTCGTCTACTCGATATAGAACTGAAAATCTCTCACAATCAAATTCCACTTTCTGTCTAATTACAATATACCAAAGAAAGGGTAATCCAAGATATTTAACAATGTTTTAAAAATTAGATCGAGAGCTAAATCGATAAGACGAGAAATTTAAAGTTTAAAAAGTTCAACTGGTATTAGATCGTTAGAAAACTAACTAAAGATTGAATAAAATTGAAGAATTTGATATTAAATTGAAAAATGAGATTGTTAAATTAAAATTAATTATTGTTTATAAGAATTTATTAATTGATAAAAATTGACCGATTTATTTAGATCAAATTTTAACAGCAAAAGTTATAAAGTAAATCGAACTGAAAAATTAAAAAACCGATTCGAAAAGTTAGATAGGTTCAAGATTTTTATTATTGTTTTTTTTAAAGTAGAAGATCCCACACTTGGATTAATAATAATGAGAGTAGAGAACTGCCGGAATAGTTCTCCAAATACACAGTGGTAAAAATTGAATAGATGCTCGAGCAAGAGAGTGAGCAGCGCCATTCATAATGCGGCGTATCCATCGAACTTGGATTATCTATGGTTTTTGTAGATATCTTAACATGCAAATAAAATCACCTGTTTTATAAATACTGTTCCAATGTTATTTTAATCCATCTCATTCATACATCTACGTGGATCTTATATAAATGTGTAAATAAGATGAATTAGAATATAATTAAAACAACATTTATAGAACAAGTGATCTGATCTCTTTAATACGATGCTACATAAATGTGTCGATAAGATAAGATGTATTAAAACGTAATTAGAATAGTATTTATGGAACAGGGAACATTATTGAGTGTCAATCTAAGAGACCCATCAACATTGAAAACTGTTGAACTGGAGACTTAATTTCTAATGCACCTATAAATTATTAAGATGGGACTGACGTGCGTTCTTTTCAGTACAGGATTAGGAAACGTTAGGTAACGAGCAGTTGTCAATTACTAAATGGCAAAACTTGTACGAATCATTGTTTCACCAACAAGAACCATACGAGGCTAGGATGTCTTCAAAGTTCAAACAATTAACAAACAGCCTGTGACCAAGTGTTCATTTGTAGTATTATCTAAATCATCGTCTTTTGACAACCCCATCAGATATGGCGTAGTGTAAATTTCCTTAATTTCCAGGGATAATTCACCATCGGCAGAGAGGAGGACTGGACAAATAATTAAAGAGAATTTCCTGTTTCGACACTCAAAATGGCTTAATGCAAGTTGCTGGGGGAGCTCTAGTTTTGAATCCTCTAATGGTTGCTCCTTCTGCCTGTTTTAGTTGTAAACGAAATACGAAGTATAACCATTCAAAAAGAGTTAAGATTCAGAACACAAATCGCTTTTCAGGGACATGTATCTGCCTACCATTCTTTCCTATTTAATCTAATGTTATACGAATAAGTTCGATAAGGGATTTTTCACGAGTACCGTTAAGGGAGAATTGGGGAGGAAGGAAGAGAGAAGAATCGCACACAGAAAACACGCGAGAGAGAGAGAACAGAGATTTCCAATATCATTCTGTTTCAAAACATAATTCCGAAATCGTTACAACCCAACTTTATACAGCTGGAGTAAGATATCGTAGTTCCGACCATACAGTAACAATGGTGGACATTATTTAAACGCTTGCGTTTCAAGCTAAAGATTAACGGCTAGTAGAAGCGTCCGTTTCCTTCTTCGTCATCTTCATTTTCATCTGTAACAATTCCCTTCCCCTTGACAAGCTTGTCCATTAAATTCACCTCCGGATAACGCTTCTGGAGATCAAACACAAACTCCCATGTTGCCTTGGATTCATCCCCGTCCGACCACTTGATAAGCCATTGGGAAACTGCTCGATTGTTTCTTTTTACCATGCGACGGTCTAAGATTGCCACTGGAATGTGCTCGACCGAACTGACAAACTTGGGCAATGCCGAAGACGAATTGTCTATCTTCGTGACAGCCTTCTTCAGTTGCAACACATGGAATACTGGGTGTATCAAGGACTCTGCAGGCTGTGCTAACTTATATGCCACCGAACCAACCCTCTGTAAAACCTTGTAAGGACCGTAATAAAGAGGTGACAATTTTTGATTACTCCTTTTCTGCAGTGAATGCTGCCTATATGGTTGCAATTTTAAGAACTCCTTTTCGCCCACTTAGAACTCCCGCTCAGACCTTCGTGAATCCGCGTGCTGCTTCATCCTGTTCTGGGCATGCTGCAAGTAAAATTGCGTAACTCTCTTCATCCCCTCTCTGTTCGTCAAAACTCTGTCAACCTCTGCCACCTTGGAATCCCCTGCTACATAGGGCCTATAAACTGGAGGGGGTACCCGTAAAGAACTTCGAACGGTGACGTATTGATGGAGGATCGGTATGTAGTATTATACCATCATTCGGCCAATGCCATCCATTCACTCCACCTTTGAGGTTCCTCTCCGCAGAAACACCGGAGTTAAGTTTCCAAGATCTTGTTAACTGCTTCGGTGAGGTCATCTGACTGTGGATGATAAGCGGTGGAGAACTTTAAACAAACACCTTGCAACTTGAGAAGCTCTTGCCAGAACTTGCTAAGGAATATCGAATCCCTGTCACTAATAATAGCTTCGGGCATCCCGTGTAATTTAAATACATGTTTGAGAAACAACTCCGTTATCTCGCTTGCAGTGTATGGGTGTTTAACTGGAACGAAATGTGAATACTTAGAAAACCTGTCCACCACCACCAAGATAACCGAATTTCCCTTTGATTTAGGAAGGCCCTCAATGAAATCAATGCTAATCTCCCGCCAGCTACCTTCGGGGATTTTAATCGATTGTAATAGCCCAGGGTAAGCTGAAGTATCGTGCTTGCTTCGTTGACAAATCACACATGTTTGTACATAGTTCCGCACGTCTTTCATCAATCCCTTCCAAAAGAACATATTCTAAATTTTCTTCGTGGTCGCTAACACTCCGGCGTGCCCCCCCATAGCATCATCGTGACTAATTGATAGGATCTGCTTCCTCAATGTTGGGTTGGCGCCGATTACGAGTCGACCCTTCCATCTTAGTAGGCCGTCCTTCCATTCGTAAACTCTTGATTTCAATTGACCCGACTCCAGTTGTGCCCTTATTTCTGCGATCGTGCGATCCTCCTCCCAACTTTTCTTAATTGCCTCCAGTAGTTCTCCTTGCACTTGTGACACTGTGAACACCAACACCTCTGAGCTGGTTATTCTAGAGAGGGAGTCGGCTGCTATATTCTCCTTCCCGCTCCTGTACTGGACTTCAAAGTCATACCCCAGAAGTTTTGGGAGCCAAGATTGTTGAAATGGGGTTGACAAGCGTTGCTCAAGCAAGAACTTCAGACTGCGATGATCTGTTTTAACTATAAATTGTTTATAACTTAAATAATGATGCCAATACCTGACGGCTTTGATGATCGCCAAGAACTCCTTCTCATACGTTGATAGTCCGTGGTGGCGAGGAGCTAGTGACTTACTTAGGAAGGCAATTGGATGTCCTTCCTGTTGCAGCACCGCGCCAATCCCTTGTCCACTAGCATCGGCCTCCACTACAAAAGCCTTCGAGAAACCTGGTAAAGCCAAGACTGGGGTCGAAGTGACGGCCTGTTTCAATGATTCAAAAGCAGCCTTCTCTTCTTGTTGCCATTTCCAGTTGTTGGCTCTCTCCTTTTTCAACATTTCCGTCAGTGGTCTAGCATTTAAACCATACCTTTTGATGAACCGACGGTAGTATCCGGTAATTCCCAAAAACCCTCGGAGTTCTGTAACACCTTGTGGTTCCGACCATTCCAGTATAGTCTTCACTTTCTTAGGATCTGTTGAGACGCCGTTCTCCGATATAGTATAACCCAAATAATCGATCTGGTGCGCTCCGAAAATACATTTACTTCCCTTAAAAAAACAACTGGTGCTCCGCCAGCGTTTGCATGGCCGTTGAGAGATGCTTCACATGGGCTTGTAAGGATGGGCTGTAAATGAGTACGTCGTCGAAGAACACTAACACGAATTGACGCAGAAATGGCTGGAAAACATCATTCATTAATCTTTGGAACGTTGAAGGGGCATTTGTTAAGCCGAAAGGCATAACCATGAATTCATAATGGCCCTCATGCGTACGAAATGCCGTCTTAGAGATATCCTCTGGATTCATTCGAATTTGATGGAACCCGGAGCGCAAGTCTAATTTGGAGAACCAGCTTGCTCCATGTAACTCATCTAACAGTTCTTCGATCAGTGGGATCGAAAATTTGTCTTTAACAGTATTCTTGTTGAGTTCCCGATAATCCACACACATTCGCCAGGTATCGTCTTTCTTCTTCACCAACACCACCGGCGAGGAGTAAGGTTCGAAGCTATATCTGATGAAGCCCTGTTTCATGAGGTCTCCCACTGTTTGTTCGATTACGTCCTTTTGTGTTTTGGAGTACCTGTAAGGATGTACATTAACAATCTCCACTCCTTCCTTCAACACAATTTGATGATTATGTTTACGATCTGGAGGTAGCTACGTCGGCTCCCTGAAGATTTCTGCATATTCTGCCAGCACGACGTTGATTTCGTCATACACACTCCACTGGTCCTCATTCAGGCTCATCTGTTGAAGTTGGAACTCCAGTGGTGTTGTGAGTCGTAGCATGAAGAGTTGGCCTTCCGACGACTTGCGTAGGAGCTTCTCAAAATCTTTACTCGCAAGGATCCTCAATTTCCCTTCAGGGTTCCCATAAATGGTCATTACCTTGCCCTCCCACCTGAAAGTCATAGTTCTTTCTCTGAAATTACAGAGGACGTCATTCAGGCCTACGAGCCACTGTACTCCAAGGACCACATCACAACCCCCCAAAGGCAGAACCAAGGCATCCATAGTGAATTGAGCTCCCTGCATGGTCCATGCAAAGTTCTGACAACGTTATTGGCACCTCAACTGTAACCCACCCCCTACGGTTATGGATATTGGTTCAATGTTCTATATGTCACAACCCCCTCTTTTGACCACCGAATGGTCCACGAAATTATGCGTATTGCCATTGTCTATCAAAATATGGATCTGCCTTCTTTGGTGCGTTCCGATAACTCTCATCTGTTTATATTCAGTGTTCCCTGAGCTTCCCAACATGGCCTGCATGGAGACTAAGGGATCACCGATGGGTTCTGGACATTCAACTACTTCTTCCTCTTCGGCCTCTAGTGGACTTACAGGACACGAATCTTCCTCTTCTACCACAAAGAATTGTAACTGTCGCTTCCTGCAGTTGTGCCCTAGAGTGTATTTTTCATCACACCAGAAGCACAGTCCTTTAGCTCGTTTTGCGTCGGAAGTCTTTACTACTAAATGATCTGTGTGGTCTATAAGGCCTCATCTGTGAGGATGGCCGAGGTGAGGTTGCCGGAGTCGGCAAAAGACCGTCTGAGCTCGGATGTCTCAGCAAGGTAGACGACGAGGGACCTCGGGTATGGGCGTTAGTGTGCCCAATGTTACTCAGTTGTCTTGGAGTAGTGCGCTTGAAAATAGAGTGACCGGCTGATGCTAGTATAGCTTCTTGTTTCCTTGCTAGTGTATATGCCTTATGCAGAGAATTCGGCTCATGCAACTTGACAGTGACTCCTATTTCAGGACGAAGGCCCTTAATGAAGAACCCCATCAGGTAGTCCTCCGGTAAGGCTAACCGGTTGGAATGGTGGTCGAATAATGCACAGTATTCAAGGACCGTTCTCTCCTGTTTTAAATCCTTGAACTCCCCTACTGGGTCATCGAAGATTTCAGCGTCGAAACGCTGCTTCAAAGCCTTGGTGAACTCTTCCCAACTTATGAGCTCCCCTTTGTTGCGATTTCAGATATATAGTCTATACCATTCTTGTGTCCTCTCATCCATATGAAGAATGGCAACACTGACTTTAGTTCCTTCATGTGTTTGATCCAGAGAAAAATATTGTTCGCAACGATAGAGCCATAGTTTAACGTTATCACTATCAAACAGTGGAAACTCTATCCGGTTCATTCTGGCAGGTGTCATTCTGTCGTCTTCTGTCACTCTTTCTGAACTACTCTGAGACGACGGGTCTGTTGGTGGGACGCCATTCCCTATTTTCTGCAACGTGAGCATCATCATATTCTTCAGCTGTGACATTTCTTTCTCTACCTTTTCTGTCCTGCAGTTCATCTCCAAAAACATGCGTTCCATCAATCCTTTCAAATTGTCTTCCATCTTATGTAGCTCCGCACTACTTGTACCTTCAGCCATGATCGTTGCCCAGAACCGCGTGCTTTGATACCAAACTGTTATACGAATAAGTTCGATAAGGGATTTTTCACGAGTACCGTTAAGGGAGAATTGGGGAGGAAGGAAGAGAGAAGAATCGCACACAGAAAACACGCGAGAGAGAGAGAACAGAGATTTCCAATATCATTCTGTTTCAAAACATAATTCCGAAATCGTTACAACCCAACTTTATACAGCTGGAGTAAGATATCGTAGTTCCGACCATACAGTAACAATGGTGGACATTATTTAAACGCTTGCGTTTCAAGCTAAAGATTAACGGCTAGTAGAAGCGTCCGTCTCCTTCTTCGTCATCTTCATTTTCATCTGTAACATCTAACAAGTAGGTAGCGAAATCCTTCTATACATACACACAATCTCTTGGAAGATTTTATTTTTTCCTGAAGAAAAAAGAAAAGATTTGCCGTGTCTTGGAAAGAACATGTGTTCGTATTCGATGCTTTATATGAACAACCATAGGCCACAGTAGCCAGCCATACTACACGATCTTCGTCTACAACTAGTTGCATCGACTCCGCATTCCTCATCACTTATACACCTGTGGTCACTCCGAGTATCAGGAATGTGGCAAGCACTCTCAACGGATTCATGCCCTTGTGCTAAACTTGAACTCCTTGCTGGACAGACTTGGAGAGACATTGCACTTGCTCTTCTTCTTTGCTTTTCACCCTGCAACACAATATTAATGTCATTTAAGCCATTTTGCATAATGGGTCTAGAAATTAAATCCCCTCCAGAATGGACGGATGAGTATCCGAGAGAAAAAAGACCTTGGCATATGTCCAGTTAGATGGAATGTATGCCTCCGGGAGTCTCTCATGCCAATCAGTTAGTACAGGCAGAGGGTGACCCTCAGTTGTGAATATATAATTTTGATCAACCAAGAATGTATCATCAAACAGAAGATATAGATATTTACACCTACAAACACGGTTAAGGCGTCAGAAGACAATCTATGCTTGCAAAATACATTATATTCTTGAAAGGACATTCTTTAAACTTTGATGAACGATAAGATCCATACGTTTCTGCAAGAAAGAAACTATGCTGATGATCTTCCATTTGCATAGTTGTCACATCTCTAATGCTAGCAAATCCACTTTGAACCTTGGTGTATATATTAAGAGACTTCACAATTGATTCACCCACTTCCATGTACCATGGGTCTAAGAACATCCGGAACATACGAAGGCAAATTTAAAAAAGCAAAAAATCAGAATGTTTTTTTCCCTCTGAAGGGCACAGAAGTGATACAATACGGCATTTTAGTGAGAACAAAGAAAAATACCAAAGAAAAAGGTTTGGAAGACGATGAGTAGACCTTTAGTTGCTTGATATAAGTAAAATGTGGATTCTGCTAATTCAGGGCGCAGTGGATAGTACTTCTCAGTAGGATGTATCATTTGATGATCCAATAAGTACCTATAAATTTCATAACATATATTTGTTTTTTCATCACAACAGAAACTAGAGAATCAAGCAGCCACACTACAATAAAAAGCTAATGGCAATTTCCATGAGAAAGGCAGAAGATCAAAGACCTTCCAATGCAAAATACCTTTCTGGTAGCACGCCAAATTTCTTCCACACAGAGAAAAATTGGCGATGTGATGAATTGGCAGCTGCAATATCACCAACAAGGACCTATTACACAAAACAAAACTTTAAATTACAGAAACATTCTCCAAGAAGAAACAAATAACCATCAACTATTGAATATTCATTTGTAGGTAATTTCAGCTACTTGCCTGTAGACCTGGCCAAAATGCCTGAAGACTTGTCAATTGCCAATAAGTTGCTTTTCCTGTTCTCATATCAGCTTCATGGTACCTTTACAGAAGTATCAGCTCCAAATCACTTTAGTTTAATAAAAAAGTTTAGAATGTCAAAAAATTAAAGCTAGCTTGCGAATCTCTATTTTATCTGACAAAGGAAAAGTTGTCACCAACTCTTTGTACATGAAGGTAAAACATGGAGGATGGGTCAGAAAGTAAGCGTGGAGAGGAGACTATGTATCCAAGCAACAAGAACATTCAATAAAAGGAATAAGTTTCTGGGCAGTACCATGGGCCATGTCTGAAATACTTCTGTACAGCAAGATAAGCAGATTGAAACATTCTCCAAAAGTCTTCCTTTCCAAAAAGAATATGTGCCTTGAATAGGTATTCATAGAATGAATCGACCCCTAACATAAAGCAACATAGAATCTAGATTCAGGAGCATTAAGTTAAATCTTGAAAATCAAGTAAAATTTAAGGCATGCAAATTGGAAGTATGGATGCTATGAAAAACTCAAAGCAACTTAAATTGTACTGGTTATAATCTTTCATTTATGAGAAAACAGACCAACTCCCCAGAAGGAACTTAGCACATAAAATACAATGAAGCCCAGGAATACAAACCAGCTCCAATCCCAGATGAATGCTCAATCCATTCCCCAGTTTCCACATCCAGTGTTGTCCCTAATAAATTTAATGAACTACGCATACTCCAAAGCTTTCGGAGAGCATGTAATGCTGCAGACTCATATATAGGGTCACCAGTCAATCGCGATAAAGCTCCCATTTCAAGTATTAGAGAACCTAATTTCACATGCAGAATTAATCAATAGGAGTAAAGTCATTTCCTAGCATTTAAGCTAAATATGTTTAGGAATCTCACCACACCCTGATGTGCTCGTTTCACTTGTCTCATTCTTCATGACTCCATACTGTCCACATAATTTCGCATTGCTGCAAAGTCATATATCTCTCTTACAAACAAAGCCATTAAAACACACTAGCGCTTCCAAAAACTAGAAAGGTAATTGTTGAATGAAAAAGATTAAGACGCAGCTCCTGATCAGAACAAAAGAAAAAAAACTCCAAGAACTACCCACCAACCAAAGAAAAATGCTAAATGTGCATGCATCTGGTACTTAAACTTTTTTTTTTCAAATATACTATTTGTAAAGTATGAACAAAAGGAACTTCATATTCTGCATTTTCAAATATGTTGTTAACCACTTGGAACCACTTGGACTACATATTCTATAAGATTAAAATCTGACTAGGTGATAGGTAAACAAAGTCGATATATATATATTTATGTATGTATGTTTGTATGTATAAAAGCTTATATCAATTTTCTTCCTTCCTCCCTTCTTTTTCCCATTTTCAGCAACCATTTCCCCTCGCCCTCAGGCTCCCACCCACTATGCAACAATATATATATATAAATAGAGAGAGAGGGAACAGGGAGAGAGCCACAAGAGATTTAGTAAACAATAATCATTCAAATTAAGAATATTTTCTGTACCTTCAAGTTAATCCAAGCATATGGCAATCCAGTGGGTGTATGAAATGCGGGTAGGAAGCGTCGGCCAAGATCTTCAGCCAGAACAAGTAACTGATTCTTGTAAGATCCTTGAGACAACCGGTTCTTAGAGTTGGTTGCAAGAATATGAGCAGAAACAAGTCCTCCAAGAAGTCTTATGTTGCACTACAAAAATTTGCATATGTTCGTTAAAGAATATAAAAAGAAAAGAGCTAGAGACAATGAGCACTAACTCTTAAACAATCAGCACAGTGAAAATTTTAGGACGCAAACAAATCATTACCTCAAAAAGGTTTACTCTTGCATCAACATCGAACTTTAGATTGTCAGAAAGCCACAGAATTGCCCTTTCAAATTCTGTGTAGTTACCTAAAATAACAAGGCTGAAAGAGTAAAAGATGGAGAGAAAAGTTATAAATTATTAAAATGTACCAAAAACATAACCTAAAATCCATATTCATGTGTATGATCTGGTCACCCTTAATTGAATGATTTTATAAATATATTCGCACGCATACATATACATACGTATCAGACTGCTTAGTTAACAAACCTTGATAATGATTCAATGAGCGTAAGGGCAGTTCCATTATAGTTTTGAGGCAAGTGCTCAAGCTGTAAATAAGGCAATCAATTATTAGCTTCCCTTTTGTTGAAGAAGAATTATTAGCTTCCCACTAACAAATATTACATAAATCCCAACGAACATACGATTAACTACCTTCAGATTTCCAAGCTCGCTAAGTGAGTCGGTGAACGTTTTGGTAAGAGGTTTTAACTCATCATGCTGCAAGTAGGTGCGAGAAACAGAAATCAAGAACACAAATTCGCAATGAAATGAAGGTCTAAACTTAAATAGCGGACAACATTAACTGACCGGAAATGCATGTGCCATGTAGTTTTCGTAAGCATGGTAGAACCTGCAATTAATTGAGAGAAAGAAATTACAGTTGGAGACCAAATAGATAAACTATTATTTGATTCAATTACGATTAAGAAAGATCTCTGTTTTCCCTTTTCCTTCATTTGGAACTTGTACTATGAAACTCGGGTAAAACTTCCTGTGACTATCAATCAACTTTCTACAACTGTCAAGCTAATGAATAAGACATTTGAGTGTTATGATTGATTTGAAGAATATAATATCTTAAGCTCCTGAAGATTGAAACTTTATAAATCTCGTTCTACTTGAATCTGATTACAATTTATTTCTTCTACAGTCCCCAAGGAGTATGACAAAATATGGATGGAACGTATAAATCATATAGGTTGGTATTTTCGAAATAGATTGAGCTATCAAGAACTGAAAGAAGTAACTAAATTCAGATTGCGAACACCCGAATACAGCAAAACAAAAATCTCATGAAATCAAAACCCAAAAACATTGACATGTGAAAGGAATTCTCATCTGGATCATAATGACAACTTGCTTACATCTCTCGAACTTTCTCTCGCATCAGTTTCTTCTTAGCTGTCCAGCGAGAATCGAGCTGGGACATCGATGGTTCAATGAAGCTAGAAAAGACCACAAGTAGAAACAAAACCCATGTTCCAGATTTCCATCCCGACATGGTTTGTTGACAAAACTCTCAACAGTCTCACGACTCCAATGAAACAAAGAGAGATAAGAACAAGTTAACTTTTAACAAAATTAAAACTGAGTGCTTTAACGAGTGGCAGTGATTTTTACAAAAACAAAGAATCGTGGCAGTTACCTATCACAACGGAGAGATTAGACTAGCAGCCAATCAGATCTCGGGAGACTGAGGAGTTGCGACTAACGAGTACTTGGGACTTCTGTCTTCATAGTTTCAGAAAAGAGCTACTTGGAAAGCAAAGGGAGAACAGGGGAACTTAAAAGGAAAATTGTGTTATATTTCCAATTTTGGAAGGCACGGTGGTTATTTATATAATGAAAAAGGACTAATTTTATATTAAAAATTTCCCTCAAAAAAATAATAATTTTATATTAAAAATAAAAAGTTAATTAAGGGCCATTTAATTTCACCTTTTATTTTTTAATAAAAGTTTGTGATTTTTATTTTCTTTTTAGTTTTTATTTTAATAAAAATATAAACTTATTCTATTGTTAGTGTTAATATAGTTATATTTTCATTGTTCAAAATAATTAAATGTTAGATAAAATTTAAAAATTAAGTAAATAATTTATCTTAATCTCCTCTACAATATTTATTAATAAATATTAGTAAAAATTATATATTTTATTAAAATAAAAATTTGGTCAAAATTTATATATTTTAATTTTTTAAATTTTAAGGTATATATATTAAATAATTGTTAAAATTAATTTTTTAAAAAACTATAATTTTAATTAATTATAAAAATGAAATAAATTATATTATATTAATTATAATTATTGGTAATTAATATTAAATAATTAAACAATATATATTTAGTTGATGGGAGCTCAGATTATATATAAAAAAAGAGAAAAACACAAATTATTTTTATAATTTTCATAAATCATGAAAACTAGAAGAAACTAACTAAAAACATAAATAAAAAATTCAAACAAATAATTTTACTTTTATGAATTTGAAAAGAAAAGGAGAAAACCAAAAACCAAAGTAGAAACAAATGACCATAAGCTTTCATTATTGATCTCTTAGATTGAGGTAATCAAGATTAAATTCGTAGTTTGACTGTAATCATTGACTTGTCAAGTGACTTATATGGCATGTATGATTTAGATACATATAAGAATTTATCAAATTTGTATTTGAAAAATAACATTCACAAGTAATGTAAACCCCATAATGAAACCTTGAAACCATGCACTTGAATTCCAATCAAATTCTAAAGAAGCTAAAACTAGGGATGAAAACAGATTGGGTTAGGTTAGATTTGTCACCAGCTCGGCCCTCTTAGGGCGCAACCCAAATCTGGCTCAATGTTTGATCAGACCTGGCTCATATAATCCAAACCCAATTAGGATTCAAACAACTCAAAGCATACTCGATAGTCGAAGTGTAACGCCCAACTGGGCCAATTGACTCGATCCAAACTGAAAATGCTTTAATCCCCTTTAGTCCTTTTTGTCCCTATGCTACAAGGTTCTTCATCTCTATGTACACACACTTATGTTGTGATCTCTCAATTCAAGTCTCAAATATACTTCTCATCTTTCGAATTATGCTAGCAAGAGAAAAGGAAAGAAAATGGTGGGGTCCTATAAGAAAGTGTAAGATCTAGGAATGTAAGAGCTTCAAGTTGGGTTTAGAAGAAGAAGAGAAATGCAAAACCTACCAAAATCATATGTCCAACCTTTAATTTCTTTGTTGCTGCATCTGCATCCTCCTTTGGCCTATGAATTTTTTTTCAGGAAGACAATAACACAAATAATGGAAACATCAAAAGCTACGTTTGAGGCTTTTGAATGAGAATCAAATCCTTCAACAAGCTCATCCATACTACCATTTGTTGGTAACACTACTAAATTTAGAATTATTTTTAGTTGAAAAGCTCACCAAAATCTAGAGTAAGATGAAAAGGATTTGAATATTAATAGAGGGGAGCGAGAAAGTGAAAAGTTGGGCTTAACATAGAAGAAAATAAGTGACAATCACAAAGCAAAGAAAAGTTCTAATTAAGGTTAAGAGTATCTATGTGCCAGACTTCAGATAGGCTTGGACAGTAAAACCATTGCCTAAGCTTGACTTGAAGCCTAAAACAAAGTTATGGCTTTCACAGAAGTGTCAGGATTTCTTGCTTTGAAGTCATCATAAGCCTTTTTTGATACATTCTTCAACTACTTTATTATTTCATCAAATTCCACTTCTGTTATACAATTAACTACTTGCCAAAATAAACTCATGTACATGTGAACTCGATGTAATTTAGACCAATTTGCATACACATGTCGGACACATTTTTGATGCTCTGCTTTTGGGAAGCGATTCTCCAATGCATCTACTAAACCCTAAAAAAAGAAGGAAAAAAACACATTATAATGTAAGTATAACAATTCAAAACACATTTACTAATAAATAGTATCGATATCAAAATTTTGACCTTTTGTTGATCAGTTACAAATGCCCATAAATTTCCACCAATGTTTACGTCATCATTAAGAAGACTTAAAAACCAATGCTAAGATTGGTAGTTCTCTCCCTCAACCATAACCCAACATATAGGGTACATGTGATTGTTTCAATCACACCCAATTGCAACTAACAAAGCACCTCTAAGAAATGTCTTAAAAAATCCATTAGGCCCTATTATTTTTTGACAAACATTAAGGAAATCATATTTCAACGCACTAAATCCCGCATAAAATGTAACATCCCATTATCCCATGTTAGGGGCTAGAACCTTGTATATGAGAGATTATTGTGAAGTTAGAAAGTGCATTTCACGTTCATGCATAATATGGGCTACACACATATGTGAATATTGATTTTTGCACATTAAAATGATTGTACATGCATTCATTGACATTTTTTTGGGTATAATTGATTTTCATATGTGATTATGTTGAGGATTGTGGTTTATTTGTATTGAAAACTGATTTGGAGAGTATAGATTGCTGAATTAGAATTTTGGTGAAATTTAGGAAAATTTTGAAATTATGAGTATTTATAGACTAGGAAAAATGCCAAGTGACAAGACAGTTGATGAATGGTAGTAGAAATAAGAGTCATAAGATAATGAAGAATTCTATAAATGATTTTGGGATTTATTGACAAATGATACTGAAAAATTTAGAGACAATTGGAGTAAAATTTGGAGATGATTGGACTAGTTAAATAAGAGAACCCAGTTTAAAGTTATAAGAATTGGACAGGTGACAAGTGTCACTTGCTAAGCCTAGTATTGATTTCACGAATTTACTGGAAAGACCAAATTAATTGTTTGATCTTGGTTTCCTCTTCTTCGTGACTTTCTTCATCCTCTGTAAGCTTCATTACTTCATAAATTTCTCACCCTCACAACGCAAGTTTTACTCTCCCTTTTCACTTGTTATTTCACTGTGTTACCTTCCTCACTATCACTGAAATACCTAACCTTAATTACAACCTTCAACTATTAATTATCATGTTGTATTGAAAAGCAAAGGTTCTTGCGATTTTGAAGAATTTGGAGTTTTAAACAAGTAAGTACTGTATGGTTTTCATGATATGTAGAATGAAACATGCGTCAAGTTAGTTAACAATTTAGTGTTTTTAAAACGAGGTTGTATATATATACTGAATTGTGAGTAAAAATTTAGAGAATACCATGTGTCTTACTTTTGCATTTTTGAAGATCAATATGTCATAAGATGGTGTTGAAATGATTTTTGGGTTTGAAAGATCATTGAAAATATGTATAAAAAGAGTGCAGAAATTTTTTGGAGAAATGAGATGTGTATGCTTTGTTTTCACTGTGTCATTACGTGAATCTTTTGGGTGTTTTAGAAATAAACTAAAATGAGTTTTGAGTTAAAGAAAAAGGTGTGAGGTGATGTCGTGATGTGGGAAAAAAAGATTAAAATGATAGTTAGAGAAGAAAATGGAGAAGTGCAGAAAATTGGAAAATGCAGAAAACGTGACGAAGATGCGTGAATGATAGGTTCTATTTTTAATGTTCATGAACAATCATAGATTTTGATTTGTTTGTGATCAAGTTGAGCTGAAATGGAAGTAGGAATGAAGAGGAAATAGTGAGGACATAAGTTAGAAATGGTAGATTAAGCAAAAGAGAGGAAGGAGAGAAGAAAAATCTGCAGTTCGTGAATCTGGAGCAGAAATTAGGCAACACACGATCGTGCACAAGGGGAAAAATGAGGGAGTGCACGATCGTGCACAAGCATGATCGTGACATTGCGCTATCGAATGGAAGCACGATCGTGACAAT
>JANKOD010000007.1:16869048-16887883 GCA_026284645.1 Erythroxylum acuminatum | reverse complement strand
TTTGAGATGATAGAATGTAAACAAGGTATGATTCATGTATATTAAGGATTTCAAAATGTAAATAGTTCAAAAAAAAAATGACGGCTAATTAGGGTTAAATGGAATAAACCCTACAAGGTAAAATGATCAAGTTTCATGTTTAAGGTTCCGGAGTTGGGCTCCGGGAACGGGGTCCAACATCCTCAAACAGATGGACAGAGTGAGAGAAAAATTAAGACTGTTGAGAATATGCTTAGGGCTTATGTATTGGAGTTTCAAGGAGCATGAGATCAGTACGTAGCATTGATTGAGTTTACATATAATAACCACTATCACGGCAGTATCGGAATGGCACCGTATGAGGCATTGTATGGCAGAAAATATCGGTCGCCTCTATATTGGGATGAAGAGGGCTTGAGAATAGTTGAAGGCCTAGAATTGATACAAGATACTATGGATAAGGTGAAACTAATCCGAAGTCGAATTAAAGCGACTCAAGATAGACAGAAGAACTATGTGGATCAACATCGAAGGGATATGGAATACAGTGTAGCAGACAGGGTATTTCTGAGAGTGTTGCCTTGGCGAGGAGTATTGAGATTCGGTAAAAAGGGCAAGTTGAGCCCTAGGTACATTCATCCTTTTGAAATTATTGAGAGGATAGGACCATTAGCATCCAAGCTAGCTTTATCGAATGAGATGTCTCAATTACACAATGTCTTTCATGTGAGTATGCTCAAAAGATACCGATCTGATCCGACACATGTGTTACCGGCTTAAGAGATTGAGGTTACTAGTAACCTAAGTTATGTTAAGGAGCCGATCAAGATAGTGGGTTATCAGATAAATCAACTGAGAAATCGAGTAATTCCATTGGTAAAAGTCCTTTGGAGGAATCACTCGACTGAGGAAGCAACCTAAGAAACGGAGGAACATATGAGGATACAATATCCCTACCTGTTTGAAAAATCAGGTAAGAATTTCGAGGACGAAATTTCTTTTAGGATGGGAGAATTGTAACATCCCATTATCCCATGTTAGGGGCTAAAACCCTAGAATAGTGTATATGAGAGATTGTTGTGAAGTTAGAAAGTGCATTTCACGTTCATGCATAATATGGCATACACACACATATGAATATTGATTTCTGCACATTAAAATGATTGTACATGCATTTATTGACATTTTTCGGGTATAATTGATTTTTATGGGTGATTATGTTGAGGATTGTAGTTTATTTGTATTGAAAACTAATTTGGAGAGTATAAATTGTTGAATTAGAATTTTGGTGAAATTTAGGAAATTTTCGAAATTATGAGTATTTATGGACTAGAAAAAAATGCCAAGTGGTAAGACAGTTGATGAATGGTAATAGAAATAAGAGTCAAAAGATAGTGAAGAATTCTATAAATGATTTTTGGAATTATTGACAAATGATACTGAAAAATTTAGAGACAATTGGAATAAAATTTGGAGATGATTGGATTAGTTAAATAAGAGAACCCAGTTTAAACTTATAGGAATTGGACAAGTGATAAGTCTCACTTGCCAAGCCTAGTATTGATTTTACGAATTTACTAGAAAGACCAAATTGTTTGATCTTGTTTTCTTCTTCTTCATGACTTTCTTCATCCTCTGTAAGCTTCATTACTTCAGAAATTTCTCATCCTCACAATGCAAGTTTTACTCTCCCTTTTCACTTGTTATTTCACTGTGTTACCTTCCTCACTATCACTGAAATACCTAACCTTACACCCTTTAACTGTTGATGATCGTGTTGTATTGGAAAGCAAGGGTTCTTGTGATTTTGAAGAATTTGGAGTTTTAAATAAGTAAGTACCGTATGGTTTTCATAATATGTAGAATAAAACATGCATTACGTTAGTTAACAGTTTAGTGTTTTTAAAACGAGGTTGTATATATATACTGAAATATGAGTAAAAATTTAGAGAGTACCATGTTTCTTTCTTTTGCATTTTTGATGATCAATATTTCAGAAGATGGTGTTAAAATGATTTTTGAGTTTGAAAGATCATTGAAAATATGTATAAAAAAAGCGTAGAAATTTTTTAGAGAAATGAGATGTGTATGCTCTGTTTTCACCGCGTCATTACGTGAATCTTTTAGATGTTTTAGAAATGAACTAAAATGAGTTTTGAGTTAAGGAAAAAGGTGTGAGGTGATGTCGTGATGTAGGAAAAAAAAGATTAAAATGACAGTTAGAGAAGAAAATGGAGAAGTGCAGAAAATGGAAAAATGCAGAAAACGTGATGAAGATGAGTGAATTATAGGTTCTGTTTCTAATATTTATGAACAATCATAGGTTTTGATTTGTTTGTGATCAAGTTGGACTGAAATGGAAGTAGGAATGAAGAGGAAATAGTGAGTACATAAGTTATAAATGGTAGATTAAGCAAAAGAGAGGAAGGAGAGAAGAAAAATCTACAGTTCGTGAATTTGGACAAGAAATTAGGTAGTGTACGATCGTGCACAAGGGGAAAAGTGAGGGAGTGTGCGATCGTGTATCTTGCAGTGCACGATCGTGACATTGTGCTAAGCACGATCGTGACAATGAAGGCTTACCGAAAAGTGACAGTTTTGAACATCCTTCATTCTTTTGGCTATAACTTCTTCTCCCAACCTCCAAATGACTTGAAATTTGAACCAACAAACTCCTCACACATTGTCCTTCCTCTCCATCAAAACTTATGGCCATCTGAATTCATTCGGAAAATATTGAATGATGAATTTAGGAAGAAAATGATGAAGTGTGCTGGAATATGATAAATGGAGTGTTTTCACTGAACATGCTTCGATATTTTAGCCATATTTTGATCTGTAGATATCCAAATGAGGCGATTTTTGATTTAGATTAAACTATATACATATGGATACAAATTTCTTGAAGAAATAGAATTTTAGTTCTATCTCTATGAATGCAAAAATCTGGCTTGAATTTGAGCACAGAGTATTGTTACAGTTTAAGAACAGTCCGAAGTATTTTGAGTATAACGTTCAGAATACATAACCAAATTATATGATCTTGGTGTCATTAGAAACTTAAAACATAGAGGAACATTTTTTTTAAAGGTGTTGTTTAAATACTTCATTTTCTTTGTCATAATGATCATGAAAAATTAGCATGAAAGCCTATTTTTAGAAAAATCTGGAATGATCAATTGAGTATAAACTTAGATTCAATTTGTTTTATTGAGGTGTAAACCAAAGTTCAAATTATACTTATGTAAGTGTTGGTATAATAATGATTATGCGATTAGAATATTGGAAATATACCCAGGATTGTCATTGAGCATACATAGTACATAATCCATATATAATTATGTGCATAAATGAATATTTATATAATTGTGCAAATTGTGATATATGTAAATGTATATTGCATAATATAGAGGAGCATTTAGAGCGTCAACATCCAAACGTTGCAGGGACATCAAGACAATAGCTTTCTAGAGCAACTTGTGAGTAACCTAGACGGTCTCATTTAATTGATTGTTTGTTTTAAATTATGTTCTAAATTTTCTTATGAATGTGAACTTGATTGTGTTGATTCCGGACTTTGAAAGTCCGAGGCGTTTGATGCATGAATGAGATATTGGAAGTGCTTCTTGTATGTGAATCTCACTGACCTTAGTGTACTTAATAATTTTGTTAAATGTCAGACCAAGGTCTAATGATAAATATGTTCTGAATGTGAATATGAAATCATGTGATTGATTGGAAAAAAATGAGAATGTAATGCACTTCATTACATGAATGCATGAAAGATAAAGGTTGTTGTGATCAGAGTCGCCAGTAAAAAGAGCTTAAAGCTTAGCATGTGATAAGAGCCTTTGGCTTAGTTGCCATTGTACCCAGTATCTACTATAGGATATGGGACATTATCTGATACAGGCTCGGTATCCACAAGGGATAAGGCTTAGTAAAAGGCACTCGATCACAATAAAATAATAAATGAAAGTGAGTCTCATGGGCATTGCATTTATAATTGATATGTGTATTATAAATGGTTGAAATGATCAGTATGATTACTATGAATGTGATATGTGATGCTACATGATAAATGAGATGAGGTGAATTATATGTTTGTATAAGAAGATGTGTTATATGAATTGAGTGAACCATCGAGGATGGTTACCTCACTGAGTTCGTAAAACTCACCAAAATTACAACGTTGACATTTTAGGACCGAGAGAGGACACTAATGATAGAGAGACTCTACAAGAAGCATAGTTCATGCACTTTTGGATAAGAGAAATGGCTCTCGGTCAGCTGAGACTGAAGGATTAGATAGAAATTTTTGATAATTCCTCTTTCATGTAGCATGTTTTGTCTTAGGTTTTGATGATGTACATACTTAGAGGATTCTGTAAAAATTTCAATGTACATATATCGGTTTTTATGAAATGAAATGAGGAATTCGGCTTCAAAATATTGTGGTGTTTATGTTTTTATATGATGATGCCATGATTAAGTTAGTGATGTGAGTGCTCTAACATACTACCCTTGTGGGGTACGTATTCAAATATTACTCAGGATGTTGGGTACGTGTCTCAAGAGAGTGGGGTGTTACATAAAACCTCTTAAACATTGGCTGCCCAAAATTTTCATCAAGTTCATTTTGATTGATGAATTGGCTTTCTATATTAGCTAGCTGCAATTCTTATCCATAAGACAACAAATATGCATAATGTCCTTCCATTGATCTTAATAGCATCATAATAGCTTCTCATTTAGCCTTACAAAATTTAGATTTAGTCACTTATAATGTGTAATTACTTTAAAGATCATCTATCATCTCACTGATTGGCCAATTCGGGTTCCTCCTAAACTTGTGTAAGAATTGATTTGCTATTCACTTCTTACTAACTTGCTTGTTTCTTTGCACTTTCTTGCAAATATGCTTGTTTTCTAATATCTTCACTACAAATGTTTTTTCATTTCTAATCTAACTAGAATAAACCTTAAAAGGATAATGTGGATCATAAATGACTTCCATTCTCACACCAGATCTCATCATTGAGACATCATGTCCATTTGTAATTGCATAATTTCTAATTGCATCTCTAAACTGAACCTTATCCTTAAACTTCATGCCAACTTCAAAATAAAATTCTTTCATGTCCACTTTTGTATTGAAAACAACATATTCCTTCCTTCTGTTAGTGGCCTCGCACCTACCATCATCACTATATATTGGTGATTGAATTTCAACATCACTATCCCGATACTCACTACACCATTCATGTGAATTTCTACTTATCTTTGTGAATTGTTTGAATAACTTCGCTCTTCGTTACTACATTTTCCACTGCTTCCAACCCCATCCATAACATCATCACATTCAAAGCCACTACCGACCTTCATCCCATATTTCTTCTCATTAACTTTTCCAGTAACATATTCTTCATCATTAGTTGCATAAATTTCATCATCACTTATATCATTTTCATATTTAGTTATCTCCATAACATCAAAATCTTCCTCATTTTGTTCCATCTGAACTTGGGATAACCTATCGTCATTTTCAATATCAGAATCAATTTCTTCACCATCACTTGTAGGATTATCATAACCATGCTCATAATAATAGATTTCAACATCGTAGTTCTTCAATTCTTCCATGCGTTGAAGCATTAAGAACATGTCATTATTATGGTGTAAACTCAACTCTTTCAAACATCTCATTGACTCTTCTCGAAATTGTAAAACATATATATAAGTCTATGGCCTTTATCTGTCAATACTCCTTTTAGTACTAACATACTAAGTTGATCAACACCAACATCCTTCTATCATTTGATCTTACCTCCAACATATTTGTTGTTTTCATTTCTTTCCAATACCCCACCATAATGGAACTTAAAATTCATCAACATCTACATTACAAAGAATTTTACTATTAATTTTCAACAAATCAAAATTACAAGCACCTCATCAAACTAAAGAGAAAATTAAATCGAAATAGGTTATATAATTTGATATAGAAAATAACAAAACACTAAAAATTGGAATACTAGAATTTAATATAGACATAACAAGATATGCAATTTAATAGATAAGTAGTTGAAATCCTTGTCATCTAAACTCTTTAATTCACCTACTACTGTTTGCAACTAAACTACTTATAGAAACTCAGGTAGAAGTAGTCATAAGGAAAATTGAAAGCCTAGTTGGCGTAGTAAGAATAAAAGAAGCATTATGTTTTTTAAAAAAGGAATCAATAATCATCATTGAAAAAACTCATAAAGCATCCTTTAAAATACGTAAATCATAGAGTAATATACAACAAAAATAGGTGTAATGAGAAACAATTAAGAATTGAATGTAATCCCACCAGTGAGCTATCATCTATAACTTGACTTTGTATCTTCTTAATTGGGTTAAGGACTTAGTTAGGAGAAGGTGGATTGGTCACCTGAGGCGCTTTGGGACCTTTAAAAGGCTTATTAGGGATGGTGACCTCATGAGCTAAAGGCGGAAAGTTGTTAGGAGAAAGTAAAGTAGAGATGGACATTTCCAAAAACGTATAAAAAAAGGTTTAAGTACAGAGGAAAGGAAGTTAGGTGAGAAGAAAAAGGAGGGGACAACAAAAATGTTTGAAGTTTGAGAAGCTGGAAAGGAGGACAGGGAGGTTATGAGAGAAAGCAAGAGAGCCATAAGCATACTGGGGAGTAAAGCTTTAGTAATGGAATGAACCAAGGGATCCAACTAAGAAAGTTAGCCAAGCTAGTTAAAACAAATGTGAACAAGAAAATTAAGAGTAAAGCAATGGGATTATAACAGTAATATACAATGGAAAATAGTATAATCACAAGCATTATAGTAGGCAGTGGGAGTATGACAATGATGGTGAACCTTTTAATAAGCATGAAAGTGATAGTGAAAACAAGCACCCTGTTCCAAAGATCAAACACTCTGTTCCAAAGATCAACATTTTGATAAGTTATACGCCCATTACTCAGAAAAGATAATTTAAAAAAGATCTATTAAAGAAAACAATCCACCATCAGGCAGAAAACAACTGAAAACTTCAAAAAATCAATTTGATTAGTAGTTATTACATAACATTGACAAATTTATGAATCAAATGAACCAACATAACAGACTCATTTAACCAAACCAAACCACTCCAATCAATCCTGTAATTATATAAAAGGGAAAATAAAAAACATTTGAAAATAATCAACTATAAAAAGAAAAGAGCAAGGAACCTAAAATCTTGAAACAAACATGGCAAGAATTACATAAATTTCCAGTCGTTACCATCAATAATCCACATGCAACCCGCATTATATTCATTAAAACATGAATAGAAACTAGAGCAAAAAGAGCCTCAAAATATAACTTCTTTAAAATGAACACATAGGATAATTGAAATTTAATTACCTTAGGACCCATAGGGTAACTCTTTGGAAATGGGAAGCTTCGACCACGAGAGGAGGGTTGTATCTTGAATTGACACACAATTGCAAGAGATAAGAGTTGTATCTAAAAAAGTGAAGAACCAAAACAACAGTCCATAGTTGATTTTAATTATCATTTAGTTTTTTTAATTAATTAATCTTTAATTTAATTTTATTTTTACTTTATATGATTTTTAAATAAATGACTCGAAAAAAATTAGGTCGCGTGTTAGACATGTGGCATATAAAAAATCAGACGTTGTTTGCCAACATTAATGGAAAACTTAACCTTCGGATGTTTTTTAAAAAAATTGAAAGTTGAGGTAATTTATTGTCACTTTTCAAATATTGGGTTAGTATTGCGAAACTGAGTAAAAATGGGATTTTATTTTGTAATTAACCAAAAATTAAATGAAAAGTTTTGTTTTTATTTAACCCTAATTTCTTGACGGAAGATGCATTACTTTTTAATTGAAAGATGAATGATCAAGCAAGATTGGGAAAAAAGGGCAGGTGATGTTTATCAGTTCTGATTGGCAGGATAAAAGAACCAATGGTAAAAGGAACTGAACTGGGATTAAAAGCTTCAAAGTTAGTTGAGGGAGCGGTTGGTTCGCATGAAAAAATAATAATAGAAATGAGAATGAATATTATTATTATAATTATGATTGTTGGTTAAGAGAAAAAAATGATTATCATTCCCATTGGTAGTAGTTGGTTTGTAAAAAATATTGAGAAATAAAAATTTATTATATTTTAATTAATTAATTAATTAATTATATTGTAACTAATTAATTAATAATAATATTTTAATTAATTATATTGTAATTAATTAACTAATTACAATATTTTAATTAATAAATGAATTATATTTTAATTAATTATATTGTAATTAATTAATTATATTATTTTAATTGTAATTAATTAATTATATTATTTTAATTGTAATTAATTAATTATATTTTAATTGATCAATTAATTACAATATTTTAATTAATAAATACATTATATTATAATTAATTAATTAATATTAAAAATATTTTTAAAAAAACCATTACTAATGAATGAGTTTCATTCCTCTACTAAATGAAAAGTACGGAAAATTCTCCAAAAATTAAATACCAAATTATTATCCTTATAATAATAATCAATACCCAACCAATCACATTAAAGTTACTTATCCGTTACTACCTTCTCAAACAAATCAACCAAACCACCGGTATTTGCAGCCGAAAGTGACAGTTTAAGGTTGCTTGCTGTATAACTATCATCATCTACATTAGTGGCCAAGGGCAGAGCCATCTTTGGGAAAAGTATAGAATACACAACAGAAGTAGAACAGAGGCTGAATTACAGAAACGTTTTTATCCCCTTATGCAAATTCCATGTACGTTTATACATCAACCATGAATAAAGCTAAAGATTCAAATCCTAAGAAACTAATACAAACTGTTGATCCTATAACTAACTCTTAACAACTGAACAAAAAACCCTTCCTTCATTATCCCAAAACTTTAATCATTACATCAAAGAAAAAAACCATCATTAATTTACACATCCCCTGTCTTTACGAGAATTATACAACCAAGGTCAGAAATTACTGGTATTCCGACCATGCCCGTTTCGCAGGTGCCGGGTCCGATGGAACCCGCCCAGTCCAAGAAGACCCTCCCAATCAACCTCCTCCTCCTCCTCATCCTTCCCCCTCAACATCTCCAACATTTTCTTCGCTTTCTCTCTCGCTCTCTCATTTCCTCTCTCCTCCACCGTTCTCAACACCTCCGCTGCTCTCGCCTCCTTAGCCAAACCCGTAAACCTCAGGCTCCCACGGCTCAGCGCCCACAACGCCGCCACGCAATTCTCTCTCGTCGCCTCCTCCCTCAACATTTCCACCAATATCGCCACCGCGTTCGCGTCTAGCATCACCGATCTCCCTTCGTCGCACGCAGCTAAATTGCAGAGAATCAGCAACACGGGACTCACAGATTGCCGCGATTCCACCATACCAAGCAGCGTCGGTACGGCGCCGAGTTTGACCAGTTTTGCTCTGTTGGTCCGCATTAGGCTCACGTGGTACAAAGCCATGGCCGAGTCGTGGCGCGTACGCTCATTCTCCGATCTCAGTGAGTGCATCAATGGCTGTAACGCGCCCAAGACTCCTATTGCCATTTTGTTCTCGTCCTCTGAGGCTAAACTAAAGAGCGCACCGGCTGCGTGTCCCTGTGACTCTTCGTTTCCAGCTTTTAACACCTCGATCAAAGGAGGAACGAATCCTGACCGTACGATCTTCAACTTGTTAGCTTTCTCCAAAGAGAGGTTAACTAGAGAAGCGACGGCGTTGGTTTGAACGACGGCGTAGCGTGAGGTGATCAACGGACGAAGAGCCTCGAGCAGTCGACGACTGCAGAGAGAACCCCTACTTTCGTCTCTAGTTTTTGTCAATTTTCTAAGCGAAATTGCTCCCTGTTCTTGCTCGTGCACTTCGGTGCTCATAAGCTTTGTTGTTATCTCCTCCTCTTCGGAAGAAAATGTTTGGCTTTGAGCTAGGGTTTCCGTTTGGGTGATTTCGAATGACGAATTCGACGACGAAGTGTAACACGCCGGCCGGGTCTCTAACGGCAGTGGAGTGAATGGCGACGATTCGGTGTTAACTATCACCGACTCCTCGGAGGAGCTCGAGTAACAGTGGTGTGGCCGGTGGGCGATCTCCGTCACTGCGTGAGAGAAAATCACCGGCGGGCTCTCCATCACGCCCTTTAATAACTCCACCTCCGAGACCCTCAAAGTAGGATCCTGATTCGATTTCCACAAATTTGATTCTCTCATCGTCGTACTGACGATGGTTTCCACGGCAGCGTAATCCGGTGCTCGAGGTTTTCCAGCACCCGACTTTTCACACCAGCTTAGAATCGTTGACTTGATGACAAGGTTGGGTATGACGGTGGTGAAATCAGGGGTTGTGCCATCGTCAAGCACCGGAATAAAGCCCAAGTCGCGGGAGACTTGAACGGAGACGCGCTCGAAAGTCTGGCCAGAGGAGACAACAACCGGGTCAGACATCAACGACCCGGATATGGGGCAAAGGAACTCTTTTGGTGGGTCGGTTGGTTTCGGAGAGCGACGATGGAAGATTTTCCATTTGTGTTTGCCATTTTTGGCCATCAGTGAACTGACCCGTCTTCTCTCTTCTTCCTTCAGAAAAGGAAAGAAGTTTGGGTAGTAGCTCTGCAGCTGTGGTGGGTAGTAGCTGGTTGGTAGATTTATGCTGTGGTGGTAAAGAATGGATCTTGAGTTGAGAAAGAGTGAGACTTGGTCGACGAGATGACGATCGAAGAGGAAGTGATTTGAACGTGTAGGGTTTGGAGGTAGCTTAGTATGGGTATCAAATTAAATTAATTTGATACAAGTTAGATTCGGCTTTCAATTGACACGTGCGTTCTGAATTTTATTTTTCGATTTGTTATGGAGAAAGGGACAGTTGCTTGGCGGATCACCTGTGGCTGTGGTTATAGTGTTTCAAGGATAAGATTTAAAGGAACAGAGAATTTGAGGTGGTCGTTTGGAATCTCTTACGATGATTTATTCCAACAGTTGACTAAATTGATCAATCACATGCTCTCGAGCTGTCTTGGGTGATAGTTCCCAGTTTGCGTTGTCTTGTTATGGAAAGCAATATTCCTTTTTCTCTCATTGTTTATATTCATGTAGCTTACATTTTACAACTTCTCTGTGTAAATATCAGTTGACATTACAACTAAACTGGTCTTCAATGACAAAGATGACATAAGCTCACGTGGGTTAGTGCCTGAAGAATGGGTTATAATTTTAGAAGGAAGAATAGCATAAAATTATCAAATAAATATTATTTCATAACAGAAGAATTTGAAACATGTATTATACATAATAATTTTTAAATTAAGTAATTTATAAAAAATTATTTAATAAAATTGGAGAACATTCGAAGCTTATGAGATTTTAGATATTTGTTACCAACATTCTATTATTGCCTTATCGAAAACAGTATTTCTTTATTATCAAATTTTCTTAAATCTCGCTTATATTTTAAACGAGTGTTGATGGTGATGCTGATGATTTTATTATTGTCATATAGTTATGTAATAAATAAATTATTAGATATAGAATATAATTTATAATTTATAATTTATATGTTATAAATAAATAATTTAAAATTAAACTTTTAAATTTTAATTTGTGTCTATTCTTAATCATTATTTTAAAGATGTAATCTATTTCATTTTTTAAATTAAAATTTCTTAAAATAATTAGTATTATCACATGAATTAAAGTTGCGTACTATTAGATCTTTCCAGATTCCGTTTTATTGCGAGAGTTCAAATTGAGAGTAATGATGACGATGACATGAATTACTCTTTTAAATACGTGAATTATATTATGATTATATAAAATCATATAATTTTATATTTATAAAAAAGGATACATTCAGTGCAGAAGACCTCTTGTTTAGTAGTCAATTGCAATGAACCTTCTCTTTACATTTGATAAAGACATTGTTTTCTAGGAGTAACCCTACTATATGGCTGACTTCACCCCACGAGGTTGAAGTCATATTACGTTAAAATACCATAAGAAATGATGTAGAAGCGTACCGAGTATGGTAGCGTCATGAATTGGACCATTTCAAAGTAAAAAACGTAGTGCAGTTAGGAAGCAAATTACAGATTCATGACCAGCCACCTTAACTGATATTCTTATCTTATGCCGGTAATTTTTTCTGTTCTACTGTAGTATGTAGAATGGGTCTTAACTACTTTTGGGATATCATAAGAATTTACATCATCCACAAAACTACCCTCACATATTGACAAGATAAAACTGAAAGTTAAGTTTAGGTTAATCCAACACCATTTCCAGTTGAGATTATTTAAAGATTGACAGGTCCTTAGATTGTTTATGACCTTTAAGGAGCCGCATGAGGTCAAAATCTCATGTAGAGTTTTGTAATAACGCTAGGAGCAATGATGTTATTTTAAGGTTAAGATTATGCCATCTTAAAGTACTATTAAACTAAAAAGAATGATTTTATCAACGTTCATAAATGATAAGTCATAGATCGAACTGTCGAATCGAAAAAATTGGCAGAATTCCGTGAAACCTTTTTAAAGAAGTTCGTTAATATCTTCTTTTTATAAAACATATTAACTTCGATTCTTAAATAATCAACGTCACTTCTATTTTTATTGTAACAAAAGATCCCCTTTCTATGTGGAAAAGTCTTGACTTGAGTCAATCTGATATAATATAACCTTACATGGAGTTAGAATTTGGGTCAAATTATTAGGTTGAATGAAGTTCTCAACAAATTTTGATTAAAATTGATTACAATCCTAGCAAGTTATTTTTCAAGCTTTTGATAAGGTCTAAACATAAAGATTTTAGGTAATTTTGATTATTATGTCCTAAAATCACTAAAATAATAATTTAATTTTTTATTAATTAATAATTGATTATCATTTTTTTACTTAAGAGTTAAATAATTATGATATTTGATTTTGCAAAAATATAAATTTAAAATATTTTTATTAAATAATTATGACATTTGATTTTGCAAAATATAAATTTAAATAAATTATAAAAATAAAATAAATTGATTAGTTATATTAGTCATAATTCTTAATTAATATTAAATAATACATATTTATTTAATGTAAAAACGAACAAAAATTGAAGTAAAAACAAGCATACTCTTATTATAAAAAAGGAATTATATCAAGTATAATATAATGCTAAAACTTTGTATTAACAGTCATTAGTGTGTTTATGCACAAAAATTATATATTAAACAATAAGTTTAAAGAATATAAGCATGTCATATATCACGTACTTAGTTTAATATGACATAATCATGTCACGTTATAAATATTTTTGTTCTAATTTCGTTTTATAAGTAATGATTTAGTATATATTTTGATAAAAAATCACGAAAATAAAATCTTTCATGCAGTGAATTTCGCTAATTAACCATTTTATCTAATGTTTTAAAATCGCGTCATAAGATTATATATTTAAGATTTAAAACGTTTAATTGGTATTAAATTATCATAAAATTGACTAAAAAATGATCAAAATTAAAAATTTTGAAATATCTTTAAAATATATTATTCTTATTTATAAAAAATTTGAAGCTTAATTAAAAAGAAGATTGTTAAATAAAAATTAATTAATTTATTTTAGTTTATAAGTACTTATTAATTTATAAAAATTGACTGTTTAATTAATAAACTAATATATTTTTAACGAGAAGAGTTAATAAAGTAAAAATCTGTTAAAATTCTCAATTTCAAATTACACACTGTTCAGCTAATGGACTGGGCCTAAGGTGCTAAACAAGCCCACGCCATTCATTGAAGTATATTTCCCTCCTGCTAGGAGCACTGAAGCTTGGTAATGCGAGAGGATGATGATTTGGCGCTCTAAAGTTCTCAACGTCTCGTTTTCTTTTTCTTTTGGGACTTTCGTCGAACACTTTCCAATCTCAAGACTACAAGTATGTTCCATTTCTCGCAGAATCGATGCAAAATCACTATCGACCGCCGGAATCTCTAAATCTTATGATTCCTCTTTTTTCCAAACACTAAGTGCTACTCAGAAAGAACAGATTCACCTCTACGTTGAGGCTCTCCTTGAATGGAACCAGGTTTCTTTCTTCTCTCTCTCAGACACACGCATGCACCGACAACTTATGATCTTACGAACCTATTGATCATGGTCACCTTTCAGAGGATGAACCTCACTGCAGTCACGGAGGTGGAAGACGTCATGGAAAGGCACGTGGAGGACTCTCTCGCACTAATACCCCCGATTACGAATTGTTATTCTTCGCCTTGCAACAAATCAGTCAACAATGTTACTCTTGTTGATGTGGGAACTGGTGCCGGGCTTCCTGGTTTGATTTTGGCTATTGCTTGTCCAGGTGCTTTTTTATTCTCCCCTTTGTGGGTTACTACTACTTACTGTGGAATGCTGTTCAATGCTAGTCTTTCTTAACAAAGCTTTTTGTCTTTTAACTGGTTCTAGATTGGAGAATAACCCTCTTGGAATCCATGAACAAGCGTTGCGTTTTCCTGGAGCATGCAGTTAGCTTTACTGGGTTGTCAAATGTTAAAGTTGTCAAGGGAAGAGCAGAGGTTTCGTTTCCTCGTTCTTTTATTGCTGGGTTGTTTGGAGAATGACATTTTATCCTATAAAGTTTATGCTGTTTAACTATTGTGTGAAAATGCGTGTGGTTTATGAAACTAGGCCATTTTGAATTGACAATATTTATACTTTTGGTTTTGTTACTTTGATATTTATCATATTGGACCTTCATTTAGGACAGAGCATTGCGCACAACGTTTGTTTTAGAGAGAAATTTGATGTGGCAGTGGCAAGAGCCGTTGCTGAAATGAGAATTTTAGGTAATTCCTACAATTTAGTAAACTGGTATTGTCTTGTGCGATGTCTTTCTATATCTATGTTTACTTTTGAAGTTGAGGTTTCGTTTCTTTCCTTCCTCAGCGGAGTATTGTCTTCCTCTAGTTCGTGTTGGTGGGTTATTTGTAGCAGCAAAGGGCCACGATCCTCAAGTATGTAATTGTAAATCACAAAACGTGTGTTATTTAGATTTTTGACAACTAACTTGATGCAGTTCAAGTTTTTGTTGTGAAATATTATTTCTTATTCTAACTGGGTTCGGAAATAATTTCAGATATATGTATGTATTTGAAATGACCCAAATCAAGGAAGAATTTGCAACTTTGTAAATTTTTTGCAAGTTGTTCATTAGGAGGAGCAATCAGTAACAATCCTATGTGCCACATGTTGGTAGGAGGAGGTTAGAAATGCAGAAAGATCTATCCAATTGATGGGAGCATCTGTATTGCAACTATGTTCAGGTATATATATCTTTGAGTTATTCAATTGCCTAATGTGCGATTAAACAATTGAAACAAACTCATCATCCAAGAAGTTACCTCTGTTTCCATATTTTTAGTTGGTAAAGAATTAAACAAATTGTTAGTTTGATCATATTGTATTCGATCTACCTGGCTCCCTACCTGATTAAACAACAAATTCATTCATGATTTGTTAATTCATGTCCTATTAACTTTAACACTGATCCAGGCCACCAACACTATTTTAACTTGGCCAATTCCTTTTCTTTTTTGTTACTCTCCTGATAGAATATCTGATCTGGCATTCAGTTGTTTATTTGTGCACAAAATGCTTTTCTTTTCCATAATTTGAATGCTCATTTTTGCTGTAACATTGAAGTAAGATATTTTTTCACAAGTATGAGTTAGCTGATAGTATTGTTAATGTGATTCGTGAGGTTCTCATTGTTTCTGGACAGCATGAGGTTATTAGCTTGGAAATCAGACGGCGTTGGCATATTTAGGATATTTTCGTTTTTTCGGGCTGTTATTTGCCGAGGTTTTGGTGGTTGCACCGATTCTGTGATTTGTTTTTCCTTTTGGTAGGATTGTACAGTGTAGACTTATTATGAGTAATATAATTTTTTAAATTAAAAAAAAAGATATTTTTTTCACCTGTGAGTTCAATCTCAGTGTAAGCCTTTTTGATGATAATAAATCTCTGTTGCATGTAGTACAATCACAGAGTCCTTTTGGGCGGCGAAGTGCCATCATATGTTCCAAAGATCGTCCTACTCCTCGGAAGTACCCTCGTGATCCAGGTACTCCGGCAAAGTCACCGTTGTAAGGCACATTATCGTGTAAAAAGTCCTCCCTGCCCCTTACATCTCCATAGTTTGTGTATCGCAAATGTGATGCATTATGATTTTTAACCCTCAATTTGGTAGTAGTTATTACGATCAATCTGGTTCAGTGTACAGTAACTATGCATGATTCTTTGGGCCAAATGCCGAAATTTGGGCCAATTTTTTTTGGGTTTGATCAATTTAGGGCTAAACAGTTTAACTTACTCAATGAAGGTCTAAACGTTATCAAGTTTGCTTAATGTTAGGCCATTTTGGAAAAATTTGGCAGTGTCATACACGCATTGATTCTATACATAAAATGTCCGTTTAGAGAGGCCAGGTGGATTTAAGATGCCATGTAAAAAATACACATGGCTTACGTGGATTTTCAAAAAAAAAAATCCTTTCCATAATTTTAAATTTATTTCTAATCCCAAAATTCGTCCTCTCTCTCTTTCGGAAACTTAACAAAAGAGGTTGTCTACATCATCACTATCGATCAAGGGGTTGTTGTTTTGCCTGTTTCATGCATCATCATTGTTGATCACTCCAATCCCTTTCGTCGATCTAGCTTTTAGTCTTTCGGCATAAATGTTCTCTCCAACAATTTCCAAATATGATAATTCTTCTCAGAGAATACAAAGACAACGTTTTATTTAGTGAATGTTGATATATATATATATAGGAGATAGTTCTGTACAAAAGAATAAAACATTCTCTCTCATCTATCGAACAAATATTCTGCATGATTATGTATAGCCTGTTGTTGCGTGCTGTTCGTTTGTCTGGTGCGGAATGTGTGATGGTATGGGCTTGTCGACAGCCCCCCCTCAAGTTGGCGGCGGTGGAAGCAGACCCAACTTGACGACGTTCGAAGACAGGTCTAGGGATGATAAAGGCTTGGTGAGGCAGTCAGCTACCTGTGACGAGGATGGAGTGTAGGAAGTGGAGATGAAGCCTTCGGTGATAGCGTTACGGACGAGGTGACAGTTGATTTCAACGTGCTTGGTTTGTTCATGAAACACCGGGTTTTTTGAAATGTGAATGGCGGCTACATTGTCGCAATGTAGGGGGATAGGTAGAGAGGCTGGAAACTGCATGTCCCGGATTAAGTAGGTGATCTAACGAGTCTCACATAGAGCGCTGGCCCATGCTCTTGTACTCTGCCTCTGCGGAAGATCGGCTGACAGTTAGTTGTTTTTTGGTTTTCCAGGAGACCAAAGCAGCGCCTAACATAACGCAATAGCCAGTGAGGGACTTCGGGTATAATTGCATCCGACCTAGTTGGAGTTGGAGAAAACTTGGAGGGGAACTGTTGGTTGTAATGGATATAGAAGTCGATAGGCTGTAGTTTTCTTGAGGTAGCGGAGGAGATGGAGTAACGTGTGCCAATGTTGCTGGCGTGGGGCGGAGGTGAACGGTGTTAGTTGATGGACGACAAAAGCGACGTCGGGTCGTATTAAGTTTAAATAAAAGAGTTGCCCGACTATCCGGCGGTATTGATCAGGGTTGGGCAGTAGAGGGCCATCATCGGGTGTGAGTTTTCTGGCTTGAGGAAATGGAGCAATAGCGTCTTTCAGGTCTGATAAAGTGGCTTCCGTGAGGATATCCTAGATATATTTGTCTTATGAAATGGATATGCCTTCGGTGGAACGATGTAGTTCGAATCCAATGAAATATGTAGCTGGTCCGAGGTCTTTGATAGTGAATAGACTGTGTAGGTAAGTTTTTACGTCCATAAGGAATGCCTTTGAAGGACTGGTAAGGAGGACATCGTCCACGTAAAGGATGAGAGCTAGAAAATTTTGAGCAGATCCTTTTATGAATAAACAGGGATCTGAAGGGGATTGAAGAAAACCGTAAGCCTGGAGTTTGGAGGTGATTTCGTGGTTCCACTGTTGACCGGCTTGTTTAAGCCCGTACAGAGATTTTCGTAAACGACAAACCTAACTTGGAGCAGCTTTGGAATACCCCTGGGGAGGATGGATGTATAACTCTTTGGTGAGAGATCCATGGCGATATGCATTGTTGATGTCACAGTGGTGCAAGGGCCAGTTGAAGGCAGCGACTATCGCGATCAACACCCGGACTATGGTGGGCTTCGCGGCTGGGGAGAATATCTCGGTGTAGTCCAGACCTTCCTTCTGACTGTATCCACGGACGACTAATCTGGCCTTGCGATGATCCACCGACCTGTCTGGTTTACGTTTGATTTTGAAAATCCATTTTTGTATGTAATGCTCGTTTGCCTGTTGGGAGAAGTGGCCAACTCCCATGTGTTGTTCTGTTCAAGTGCATCGAGCTCTAACTTTATAGGGCTGACCTAAAGAGAATTAGTAATGGCAGTAGCAAAAGATAAATGTTCACGTTCAGTAGCAACGTTGGCCATGAAAGTGAAGGATGTGGAAGAATGAGATAATAAAGAAGTATGAGATGGGGAACAAACCTGGGGTGGCGATGTTATAGCTGTGCCGAGGGGTGGAACGGAGGTTATGTAATCACGTAAATAAGAAGAGTGAGACTTTATGCGGGTGCTATGTCGAAGTGGTGGAACATGGGGTGAGGGTGGGTTTGGGTCGGTTTGAGAAGAGGTAGTAGTATGTGTCTCTGATGGAAGCTGATAGTGCTACGGATCCAGACAGCACTATGGGTCCTAAACCCATAGTCACTTATTCTAGGAGAAGGAAGGGCAAGG
>JANKOD010000007.1:16820465-16839098 GCA_026284645.1 Erythroxylum acuminatum | reverse complement strand
TTTAGTTGTAATTTTAATAAAATCCAAGGATATGAAAAATAATATTTTTCATATAAAAGGAAAAATTAGAAAAATGGTGGTTAGCACTTCTTACAATTTTTCTTCTCAAATTCGATTTGAGTTTTCTCTGAATAAATCTGTGGATACCTTTAGAGGCCGGATGATTGAATGGCTCGTGGAATTGACAGTTTTGGAGAAACAGGATATTGTATCAAGAAATCGGAACAGGTTAGTATAGTTTTGTCAATTTCTTGTTTTATGTTTCTAATTTAATTCTGTTAAAGGTGATTCTATGGAAAAAAAATATTATTTCCGCTGCGCTAAGATTTGATCTTGCGTTATTTTTCTAACAAGTATTTGGTTTACCTACTAGAATAGATAAGGAATATAATAGTAATTATTTAGGAATAGAATAGATGAGAAATGAAATGAACTATTATTTAGTTTAGTTTATTTCTAAGAATTTCTAATGATAATGTAATACATGTTTAGTTTAAAAACATAAATTTGGAATGAAAAAGAAATAACTAATAATAATAAATATTATTATTATTATCATCATTATTATCATTATCATCATCATCATCATTTTGATTATTTTGATTATTTTGATTATTTTGATTATTATTATTATTATTATTATTAATTTTCTTACTAGCTAAGTAATTATGTGGATTTTTTAAGGATATTTTTGTCCAATATGTCCTCAATTGTATTCCCAACCACTTGGAATAGATTTAGAATAGATAAAGATAAGCGAAAATGGGTTTACTTATTCCCCAAACTCAAGAAATATGTAAACCCTTGAATTATATATTTGGTATGTTTTCTTCAACCAAACAAGAAAGTAACTTATTACCAAGAATAGATCTTGAATGAAATGGTTATTCCAATCAACCAAACACCCTGTAAGTATTGCATCACCTTAGCAGAGTGGGAATTGATCCTGTTTAAGCAAAAACATTCATTTCATATTTGGTGGTTCTCTCCTGTGGGTAACAAAGAATTAATGTTTATGTTGAAAAGCCAACAAAGATATTGGCTGCAAAATTACCAGTTCACCTTTACAATCAGGAGAAGAAATAAAGGAAGAATTTCACACCATCAAAATATGTTATGTTTATGTGAATGGTCTAAGGCGTTGTGCCGTTGGTGAAAGATACTTGGACTCTTATAAGAGTAATCACCTTTTTTTCCTAAAGGAAACTTGTAGTACCTATTTTTTATTGGGATGGCAAAAGATAAGTTTGTATCGATCTAAATTCGATTTCATCAAACTAATGTTAAGATCATATTACTTTAATTAATTGAATTTTAAATTGTTGAATAAAATGATATTATTTTATTCTAATTGGTTCATTTCGAGCAACTCGATCTTGAGTTTGGGCTATGTAGTATATAGGTCATATATATAGGTACAATCTTGAGTATCTAAGAAAGTTCTTAGATATTTTCTTGAAATTCTTTTAGTAAATGTAAATTGGGATATATGATCCAAGACATCGCTTTTTGGAAATTAAAGGTAAAAATATGGGCATTTTAGTATGGTGAAGGTGTATGTGAAGGAAGACACATTCTAATAAACAAACTTATCTAGATAATATCTTTTACACAAAGATGACACTAAGATCTATAGAGCCATGACTATGCCTTAATATGTACAGAAATAGGGGATTCACGGCCTAAGGACATAAGTATACAAGAGACCATGTCATGTTCCAGAGAGAGATAGTGAGATCTATGGTCAAGGACACAAAATGTGTCTATGAAAGGACAACTTTATCTAGAAACAATTTTTTTATGGAATTCAAACTCTAAGAAAATTTTAGGACTTGTATTGTGGTTAAGTTATGTGGAGTTAGGTAAAAAGGCAAGTTATGTTGAATAATATCAACTAGAGTTTGCAAGTAACTATACTTGTATAAATCTAGTCTATATATTAAGGAAATTTGTAATCACTAAGTGAGTTTTAATTAATCAATAGTAAAATCAATCACTCTTTGCTATCGAAGATGTAGGCACAATCAATTTGCCACACCTTATTAACAATGCTTATATTGGTTCTTGTTTCTTTCTTTCTTTCTTTCGTAAATATATATTTTTGTTGCATACACATTATTTTGTTAATGATATAATAAGATTTGTTAAAAGGCTATAGCAGAATAAGGTAGAAGACATAAATGAGCTCAATTTAGAGAAATTATAGGCATAAGCAACTAGAACCATTCGGTTATGTCCTATAGATGAGGTCTTGCACCACATTATGGAGATTGCATCCCCTCTAGAAATATAGAAGAAGTTGGAGAGTTGATATGTGTTGTCTTTCA
This sequence comes from Erythroxylum acuminatum, assembly GCA_026284645.1. Lineage (NCBI taxonomy): Eukaryota > Viridiplantae > Streptophyta > Magnoliopsida > Malpighiales > Erythroxylaceae > Erythroxylum > Erythroxylum acuminatum. The sequence continues at coordinate 16,836,771 of JANKOD010000007.1, read as the reverse complement.
CAAACAACTTGTATATAAAGTAGAGGCTATATAGGTTGAATATGTAAAAAGGAACACATCTGTAACAACATATGAATATGTTTAATCAAATAGTGAGTGATTTGTTGAGACTTATGGTTATTATTATGGAAAGGGATTAAACAATGATTCTACTTTATTCTTAACCTCCCATTTATGAACATTTAGTGACTATGATTATATTGGGTAAGGAGATAGTGAGGGTGGAGGACATCTCCACTGTGCTGTTGACTTACAACTAACGGATACTTAATATTGGTGAAAGATATCAAGTTAAAGGGCTATATTAGGGGATATCATGATTGTGGAAGAAAGAGTTCTAGGTTGAAACCCAAGGATGGAAAAATAACTTGGTGCTACAAATGTGAGAAAATTAGATGTATCAAAAGGGACAGCCCATATAAGGAGCAGAGGGACAAAAAGGAAACTTGATTCGTCAAGGTGTTTAATAAGTCTAGAGCAAGAACTTAGATTGCAGTAACAGAGACATGCTCTATATTTCAATCAATCAACTTCAGGACTCGTGATTTTTAGATACAAGATGTTCATACCATTTGATATCAAATAATGATTAAATTGTTATCTATGTTAGGAAACTTTGGGACTATCTAGTTCGAAATGGTAAAGCTTATAAAATTGTTAGAACATGAAAGTCAAGATTAAGATATCTGATGATGTGATTAGGACGTTAAGCAATATTCAATATGTACTAGATTTGAAAAAAATCTCTTCGAAAATCTTACATGTAAACAATTTTGGATATAAAACTAAAAACAATATTAAGGTGGTAAAAGGGTATAACACCTACGATGAAAAGGCCAAAATTGATAAAAATATCTGCATATTAGTGAACACAATTGTAAATGGATAAACTACAACAGTGGAGTCAAAAGAAAATAGTACTGCATTATGGAATATATGCCTGATTTATCTTGAGAAGCAAGAGATGATGAAACTTCATAAAGGGAGCTTATTAAAGGTTTCAAGCACTGGAATATAGACTTTTGTAAGTTTTATAAACTTAATAAAAAGTCTAGGATAACCTTTAAGGATGCAATATTTAGAGAGCAACATATATTGAGGTAAAGATATGGAAAGGAAGTGTTAGCACTAGCAAAGAGTAATATTAGGTTAGTATAAGTGAAACTAGAACAAACTGGAATCAATGCTAAAGAGACTGAAAATTATGGTTCGAGAGAGAGAAAAATATCATGAAAAGAGCACCAGTATGGTATAGTTATGGATAAAACGAGACATGTCATCAGGTTATCAAGCAAATCTATTTGAAAAGACTAAGTTATATATGATCTTACCATCATTAATGGGGATCCAAATACCTTTAATAGGATTAGGAAAGTCAGGAGAAAAATAAATGATGGATATGTGATATGGTTGAATATCTGAGCTTTCACAAGATCAATAAATTAAGCGCATCTGGAATGATCTTGTTAAAAAAGTTTCACACTTCAAAGAATGTAACTAATATGTTAATAGATTTGGTTATCAAGTAAAAGGTAAAGCATCGCTTAGACTTGATTAGTGTCCAAGGATGTTAGGCATTCAACCTATGTAAATTATATTTTTCAAGGTGGAGATTAATGTGTATGACACATATACACATGTGCAATCTTAAGGTATTTTAGGAAAAACAAATGTAAATTTTTAAAAGTTTTTTGGTGACCACAACCTAGGAAAAAAGCGTGATCTAGGGCTTATTCCTTTTTATAAATTATAGGTGAAAACACAAGCTACAAACACAAGTGTTTTGGTATGGCTGAGGTGTTTTAAAAAAAAGACATTGTATAAAACTTGTTCATGTCCCAAACTGTATCTTTTTTCATGAAAAAATATTAAAATCCATGACCTAGGACACGAGCATGTCTCAGTGTACAAAGAAGCAGGAAGATTCACATTATAAAAAATGAGCATGTCAAAGAACATGCTAAATTTTGGAGAAAGGTGGTGAAATCTATGGTGTAGGAAATGGTCATGTCTTAGACCATGTCTTTTTTATAAAAATGATAATAAGAACCACAACTAGGATATGAGGGCATCTCATCATACAAAGAAGTAAAAGGATCCATAATATAGGATATAAGCATGCCAAAGACTATGTTATGTTATAAAGAAAGACAATAAAATCTATGGTCTAGGATTTAGGGTACAGTCATATTCTAAACCTTGTTCGTGAAAGAAAATCTTCTCTAAAAATATGTTCTTGGAAAAATATTCAAACTTTAGGATAATTCTAGGATTTGTTAAATATAGTTAAGTTATACTGAACTGAGTTTGATAAAAGGATGAATTTTGTAAAACTGTATTAGCTAGAATTTATAATTAGCTATACTTTATATGTAGAAGAAATCTATAATATTTAGGTGATGTTTGATTAATTAATGATGAAATTAGTCACTTTTTTTTTGAAGGAAGTAAACACACCAAGTTCGTCAACCCTTCTTAAAACTCTTCTTGTTAGCTCTTTTTTATTCATTTCATTCGTACAATTAATGTTCATAGGTAAACATCTTATTTTTTTAATAGACTAACATTCGACCAACTTGAGTTTGATTAATTGATTTTGGATCAAACAGAGTTATATCGAGATGAGTCCAAATTGCCATCCTTATTATTTTTAAATGTACATTATCTAAATCTTGTAGAGCATGAACAAATCATAAATTGAATATTTGAATACACTAAGCTACAATTTTGTCTAAATATTAGACTTTAACTTTTCAATTTTATTATTTATTTCTTGAGAAATTCTAAAAAAATCAACTTCAAACTTCAAAATTTCAAATAGGGCAATTCTTATGTATCATTCTACCAGTCACACCATAAAGGATGAAGTCAGTGGCAAAACTTACTTTGTTTTAAGCAAAATGTACAATTTGTCTACTAACATTTCTTTAAAAGTCAGTTAATTCCTACCGCTATCTATGATATCACGTTACACTTTAACGTTTTTGAAATGATACTGGTAGCACCCTAAATCATAACTGAATTAAGTTTTTAGTACCTTTTAGTATACGTGTCATAAATTTAGTCCATGTCATCACACAACTAGGCAATTTGGACCTACCATGCACTAATGAGATCTTAAAAATTATTTATGTATATACTTGTTAAATGTGTGATTTTCACCTCAACATTTCACAAAAAGTCTAAGTAAACCCCTACCGTTATCTCTGTTACCACTTTTAGGGTGCAATGAGTATTGTTTCAGTAACGTTAGGGTTTAATAAGTACTATTTTAGTAATGTTATGATGCAAAATAGTATCAAAGATAATGGTAAGGACTTGTTTATTCTTGTTGTAAAACATTGAGATGCAGATCACACCTTTAGTCATTTGTTATATGCCATGAAGGGATAGTCCTTGAGGCCAACAACTTTAGGCAATTTATGGGTAATTCTTTAAAATTATAAAATAGTATCTAAATTTTATAAAATTATAATATTGTCAATTAATATATTATACTATAAAATTTTTAAGTTTACTTCTACCCTCTCTAAAAAATATAATAATATAAATTAATATAATAATTATCTCTTTATTCCTATTAATATTACTTTTCACATGTTTCTCATATAAACAATATCTAAAATTAATATAAGTAAGAAATCTTTTAGTGCTTATACTGATATAAAACTAAGAATAATATAAAGTAATTAAAATATTATAATTGATTACATAAAAAATGATATAGTAAGAATAATATAGGTCCATAAGTACAACAACATGAGTTCATATCAAGGAACACAATAAAGCATAAGTGAAACTTAAAATAAAATCCTCACAATTAAAAAAGTTATATTTATATTGCATATATAAAATTTAACATATATATCAAATACAAGTGAAATTAAAAGAGAAAAAACAGGAATTTTATTCAATGATATATTTGCTCAATTTACGTTGCCCTTAATTTTTACTTAGTACGAAGTCCTCATCATTGAGAAGAGCCACACTATCATCATCATTCAAACTCATTGTACCAAATAACATACAATACTTTCCCATCCATGATTGTCTTCTAAGTCATTTTCATCCATAAAACTTGGTTCTTCAAAAACCAACCATTAAAAGATCGATATGATTAAATAAAATTGGATATATAAAATTGTTTATTCTATTAAGAGTCATATTAAATCAAAAAATAAGTTATTAAGAAATTATGAGATATTATATTCAACTTGATAATGATAATAACGTACTTTTATAAAACTTTAAATTGCATCGAACAAAGACAAAATCATTTAATCTTGTATGTTTAAATCTATTTCATTTTTTTAGAATGAATTCAAATATGTTCCAATTTCTTTCACATGCTATTTCGCTCACACATTGACTAATAATTCATATTGCAAACATTTGCAATTTTATAACATTATTTTCAAATTGGTCCCTTCAAGCAATTGTAAGACAATAAAATAAATTGATGATTTATTTTAAACAAATAAGAAAAGCAAAGAAATATATACTTAGATTAAGCTTATCTCTTTGACGAATTACAATAGGCATCATAAAATTATCACACGCTTCATTATATACCTTTATTTGTGAGTTAAGGAGATCTTGCATCATCTTATGTTAAACAATTGTTGTAATAGTTAATAACATTTATCTATTAACTTTAACTTTCTTTATAAAACCTGGTCTAAAATAGATATTAGTATTCAAAAATTCCTCAGTAACAAACAACAGAGAGCAAAGCTATCTTTCTCATCTTTCCTTGATGACTATATAATAAGGTGTATACAAAAAAGGCCTATTTTTTATATTGACCTTAATCGCTTCTTTTGCCCTCTTAGTGGCATCATAAAAGTAACTCAATACTACCTTCTCATCACTAGCAGCAAGATAAAGTACCCTCACCAAAAGCTTACCAGCTCAGGTGACAAATTAACACTAGGACCAAAATTCATGATCCTCATGTATAATTTTGAAAACCTCCATTCCAACATTAGACATGACACGCTGAGATGCAATCCACTTATCACTTGTAAGCATTCGTCTCAAATTCTTCTTCATTTGAATAAAACACTAAAGTGATAAAAAATTAGTTGAAAATTTTGGAATGACAAGACGATACAAATTCTTGCCCTTGGTGAAATTATTTCTCATCAAATTTAGATCTTAAACACAATTATAGATGAACTTAGTTACTTTTCTTATTTTCTATATAGTTTCATCAATGATAATAAAATACCTAACATCTCCTATATTTTAAAGCATCAAGTTAATGCAACAAGAAGTACAATAGAAAGAATTGTACCTGCTTGCAACCTTTTTCCAACTGCTTTATAAGCAACATCATTGTTAGTGATGAACTGTACAATATTTTCAAGCCTAACTTCATTCACAACTTTATCGTATATCACAAATAGAGTATCAACATTTTTTACAATGTTAGACGCATTAATAGACGTTAAAAACGTCATCCCCTTGGCATAATAAACCAAAATATTGATAATAGACTCCTGTTTTCTATTTTTATAACCATCACACATAATTGAATACCCATAAGTTTGCTCAAATCGTTCTTATTTTATTCTTATGACTTTTTATTTCATAAAAAGAGACATTTGTCAAGTAAAAAGTAAGATGTCAGTCTTTAATCCTAAATATTGCAAAAAAGAACTTCCACTACTAATTACAAAGTTAAGTCTTTGCCTTCATTCTTTCTCATTCTAATACTCTTCAAGCAAAGTTTTCAGCTACCATTTCACATTATGTCTAATTTTCTTACAAGGCTCCAAAGCACCTTTGATCCCAATTAAATATTTTTTAATATGGTATTTCCTTCACCCTTCAAATATTTTTTGCAATATAAATAAATAATACTGTTCTTCGTACTGGGAACTAATCTCACATGATTCTAAGTTAGATTATTGAATTTTCCTGAAGAAGTTGGACTATTAGGAGTACTTGAAAATTTTTCTATTTATCTCTAAAAATAAATAAAGACATAAATCAAAATTAGATGAATGATTCTGATATTTTTTTATATGAAAGACATAAACATTAGTTTGAATTGTAGAATAGAGAAATGTGTATGTGTGCGTGTCCATGTGCATGTGTGCACACGCATGTATACGTATGCGTGTGCGCATGTGTGTGCATGTGTGCGTATTGTTTATAAAAATTTGGAAGTCAATTATAAGAAGATTGATCTTATACAATGTATTGGAACATTTCTAAATAGATTCATAGAGGATACAATATATATACGTTTAGTCAAATAAAAAAGTTAAATGGACATTTTAAAAGAAACTGAAAAAAAAATATACGTAGGTACATTAAAAACATACAAGACTATTCATTGTGGTCAAACTAGACTGTCTTATGATGTCTTTGAGCATAACTACACATTCTCTAAGTGAATTATGTTATCATTTCTTTTAAAAGGAGTTAGAGGCTTGAAGCGTATTGCACATTGTGTTATCACATATGAATATATTTCTGTAAGTTTAATATCGCATTGGAAATATTACCTTCTTAAGTTTAATTTTATGTATTTGTAATGTTATCTTTTAATGACAACACCACGGGAAGAAATAAGAACGTGAATATTTTATTTTTCTTAACTTAACTTCATATTACCTACTTCATTATAAGAAATTAGTTTCTAAAAATAAGACTTAAAATAAAAAAAAAAGGGACTTAAACTTATTGTTATTGTAAAAAGCCAAATGCTACCTAAGATAGATAGAGTATCAACACTTAACATACCTACAAAGCTTAAAGACAAACAGAGTTAAGATAAAGAACAAACGACAAAGACATTTAAAGTTATATTTAGAAACATTCTCAACTGGGGATAGGTAGAGTTGTGTATAATTGAAAAAATAACACAAGCCAAAATATAACTTATAATTCATAAATTAAAATTTTGATACAAAAATATATAAACTAAAAACAGAAACTTTTCTTGTATTATATGAAGTTTAATTGATGATATGAAATAAACCGATGTAAATGTGCATAGATATGTTATGTAGATGAGATATTTTTATTTGATGAACTAATTTCTTACATCCTTTCTCTGGAATCAGATCTATTATTCTGGTTAACTAATTCTTAACATGTTCTATTAAATCTCATTCATATTTATGTAAGGTCTACATAAATATATTGACAACATTAATTAACATAAGGTTGGAATACTCTAATAAAAATATGATGCTCCAACCCCTTTAGATGTCAAAAGGCCAAGCCTAGGCTGCCTCTGGCTCAACCCAGCCCAACCTCAGCCTATAGTAGCTCGTGACCCAGCCTATAGCCTAACGGATAACGGGCGAGTCAGGCCAACCTGACCTGTCAGTTTTTTTTAAAAAAAACTTCTAAAATGATGTCATTTATGATAAAACGATAAAAAGATGATATTTTGAAAGTAAAGGTTAAACCACGAGCCTGGCTCATGACCCGCTCGACATTAACCTGTGACTCGTCATCCATAACCTTGTCAACTTGAGCTTAAATTAGGCCAAAAGCTGAGTTCTTTTTTACATCTCTATTATCTTGCAGCGGAGGTGGAGGACAAGATCCTCACCACTTTCTTGATCATGTCAAAGGATCCACGCGGAATGCCCTGTGCAAGTTCTCTTTTCTTTTTGCAGGATCATGTTCATGTTCATCTGGGCTTTAAATTTCCTGTTTCGTTTTTGCTGTACCCATGTCCTTCAAACAATATCCAACCGTACAATAATTAGGGGAGAGAAATTTGGCAAATCCTATAAAACAGCCCCTGTGATATACTTGATTATTCATATTAGCTCTTGTGTTTTTAATTTGTTCACCTTAGCCCCTGTGTTTTTTATTCTCATTCAAAATACCTCAATTAGCTATTTTCGGACAAATTTGTCCTTGAAATCAAGAGATTAAAAAAAATATATTTCAATAATCTAAGGGCAAATTTGTCCGAAAATAGCTAATTGGGGTATCTTGAATGAGAATAAAAAATACAGGAGTTAAGATGAATGAATTAAAAACACAGGGGCTAAGATGAATAATCAAGTATATCACAGGGGCTGTTTTATGTGATTTGCCCTTTTCATGTGTCACCCTTTGCAAATTATTGGACCCAAAATCTAATGCAGATAAGACATAGCAGAAGAAAGCAAAAATAGGAAAAAGACACAAGCTCACATTTCCCTTTATAGTTCAATTATGTGCCTATTCCAATGTCATTTCGCTCAAAACTAAAGCAAAAGCTATATTTACTAATTTACCATCTTTAATCCTGAGTTTCTACTAAAACCTTTTGCAGTGGAAATATTCTAATATAGGTGACATGCATGCATAAGACGAATTTAGTAAACTACTAAATATAAATAAATTTACAAGAAAGCAAGCGAGAAACTCCCGACATTTCTGTTAGCGACAGTAATGCGATTGCGCTCATGATTTTCCTTTCAAAGGAGCTCAGCCGTTCGACAACACCGCATCAAACACAGAAAAGAAGAAGTGAACAATTTCATTAGCAACATCTTCAATCAGTAGGAATTAGATGGGGGCTCCTTTTTGGAATCAAATATCTTAGCATGATTAATATTTTGCTCTTTATGGTCTACTCCGTGTCTTCTTCAAATATCTTAGCATGATTAGTATTTTGCTCTTTATGGTCTACTCCGTGTCTTCTTCATAGTTCCAAAGGAATTTCCACCCCAGGCATCACCAAATAACACTTCGAATGTTTACGATCATTACAAAAAATTGACATTTGGCTATAAAAAATCATAACTAATTAAGGTATAAAAAATGTCACTTACAATTTTTAGTTACGATTTCAATATTGCAAAATTTCAGTAATTGAAAATTATAGGTGACATTTTTGGTAATCGTCGCTAATGATTTTTGATTATGTAGAATCATCGTCAATAAGATAGGCTACGCTTCTTTTTCTTAACTAAAAACTATTAGCTAGATTTTCATAATCCTAGCCAAAAGTATTTTGCTACGTTTCGGGAAACATAGATAAGTATAATAAATGTAGCCGTAGTTTTTTAGATACATTTTAACCAAATGTTATACAATTTTGGAACAAATTATTTGTTACATTTTTAATCCATATTATTTTATATAATTTATCAATATATTTTGTTGTTAATTTATTATAAAAAATTATACAACAATAATTGATAATTTGAAGCATTGTATATAAAAAGTAAAATATCATTGAATTATACTAACAAAAAGAATATTCTTCGTATATAAGATTTTAATTACAACTTCAAAAATTCTTATAAACAAAATAATAAATACAAAAACTAATTTATAAATTTAAATGGTGAGATTATAAAAAAGTTACAACATAACTGGAATGACAAACTAGGTTTGTCCATGTCAATAAAACTGTAATAATCCAAAAAGCATAGTTAAAATATACTAAAAATATTGCAATTATTGAAACAATATTTTTTAAATTAAAGCAAACATCACTTAACTTTAACATTCACAACATAATCACTCATTAGTTGCATCTTCATCAATTATGTAATTCGAGAAAAAATTATTAAATTTAAATAATACAAACAAGAATTGAAAGAAAAAAATATAAAAGATGTAATTAATATCATTCGCTTTCATCTTCATTGCTATCACAATCCGATCCAAGTATTTTCTTAATAACTTATCATGTTTGGCCAATTTTGCTCGAATATGTTGTAATTCATCCTTAAGTGTCTTGTTTTCCTTTTGAAGTTGCTGAATGACTACTTTCTGTGATGAGGTTGAAACATTTAGCTTAAGGCCAAAGCCAAGACCTTTGACATAATCATAACGTGTACCAAGCATGATATTGCAAATAATTTCTACATTGACCTCATTCCCTTCAGATATTGATCTCTGTAACAATTCTTGTATCTTATTCTAAAATTTAAAATACAAAACCAATATTCAATCCAAATATTAATACTGACTACTACATTAACAAATAAACTTAAATATTAAACAAAATTTAATATTTACATAGTTATTTTCTGTTTCTTCTGACATCTACTCTTTACCTTTCTTATAATGAGTGACTTTGTATAGTGTGATCCTATTACACTCTTGTCTATGTAGTTCCTTCTCACTTTGTTTTATGGAAGAAAAATACAAGGCACAATAAATAATACAATGTTTATTGATATAGTTATATGTTGTAAATAAGGATCTTACATATTCATTTTGAATGACTACAAATGATTTGGACATTTGATTGTAAGGTTTTTTAATTTTTCCTCTATTTACCTTTTCCTTCTCACAATTTTCCTAAATAAAGGAAAGAAGATTGGGTAGTCATTTAATCATCTAACAAGATTAATGGAAGCAAATGTGAAAGGAAAGAAAACAAACCTTGACTTTGGGTTCAGCCTAATAGTCACACAAATTATTCCAATGTTCTAGTGACATTCGTTCGAGAACATGTCTCCGTACCTCATTAGAAGGAAAAGATTTATAATACTAATGCAACTTATAACGGTGATCCTTAGTCCTTTATTTTAAGAATGAAGTCACGCAGTTTGAAACATTAGGGTTCTTGATATTGATAATATTCAATTTCAACTGTGAACGATAAGTAAAAGTGTAATTAATCTTAAAATAATTAAAATAATATTGCATACAGTTAAATATATTGAAAAATTACCGCAACTTTATCTAAATCATTTTCAAGTTCTTTCTTCAAGTCCTTCACATGCTTTAGACAAGGTAATTCTATTCTCGCAATAATCCCCAAGTCACTCGACAATTTTGTTGATTGGATCTTGTCTATAGGACAACCTTGCTGAGTATCTATCTATATTGATAACTTGTTATTCATTGCAACATCCATTCACTGTAATTCACAACTTCTAGTTTTATCTCTACGTTTTTAATATTAACATTAGAACCTGACAACAAATCACTAATGATAAGGAAATTTTAAAACATCTAAATATATATTTGAGCATATGTTTATTTGTAGGTGTTAAAGATTAACAAATCTGCGATCCCTCTGCACTAGTTGATTCTTTGTTGTTTAAGGCAGAATGAAGTTGTGTATGACTAATTTCATTGGTGGTTGAGGTAGAATGTTGTAGTTGGCTAAGAATTGAATTGATGACACTAATTGATTGATTCGATTGAAGTTACAAATCTCTCCGTTCTACAATTTCCATACCTGCCACCTTTTTCCATTTGTTTCTACCAGGTGCTATTATATTAGATATCTATAAAAAAACATAAATTTTAGTAACATTATAATACATCCAATCATCATTATTAACATACATTCAATCATTAACAATAAGCATTAATATAAGTCAATCATCAATAATGCTCATTAATATAAGCCAATCATCAACAATACACATTAACATAAGTAAAACATCAGCAATACACATTAACATAAATTAACCATCAATAATACTCATTAAAATAAGTCAATCATCAATAATACTCATTAACATAAGTCAACCATCAATAATGAAAATTAATATAAGCCAATCATCATTAATCGAATTAACATAAGTCAATCATCAAAAATACCCATTAACATAAGTTAACCATCAACAATACGCATTAACATAATTTACTCGTCATTAATCCCATTAACATAAGTCAATAATCAATAATACGAATTAACATAAGTCAATAATCATTAATCACATTAATATAAGTCAATCATTAACAAGATGCATTAACAATGTTAACCAATTTTACATTTGAAATAATATAAAGAAAACTTTTATTAACGTCAATCATCATGATTCATGATCAAGATCTTGCAATTCAAATTCATTAATTGTATTATGATTCGACTCTTTATCGCTATTATATTCAGCCAAAGTATCATCATTTTCATATAATTTATCCTCAATGTAGTCTTTATCTCTTTATACGATAAGATTGACTTGTACTTCATTTGCATCTAGTATACTGGGATTAACATCTCTCCTATGGAATGATGAGATAACTGCATCTTCTATTTATAGGGATCCATTATTAGGTCCGATTCAATATCTTGATATCCTTCATCACCATCTTCACCCATCAAACCATTTTCCCTTTCACAAAAAATAAAAAAATATTTTAGTTTTGAAACTTTTGAATAATTTTCCAATTCCTACCCAATATAATGTCATTGAGGTAGAATACTTGCTTCACTTGACTTGCAAATACAAAAGGTTTATTATCATACCATGTGTTACTAACATTGATGCTAGCAATATTGTTGTTCACTTTTATGTTCATCCCTTTGTCACCAAGATTAAACTATTTACACTTAAATAGAACAACCTATTTAGCCTTGATGTAATGTAACTTTATTATTTCTAATATGACACCGTAGAAGTCAATAAAATCATCCTTATGTTGTCCCTCAATAATAACCCCATAATTTTGTCTTCTAAGCAATGCAATCTGTATAGTTTTTTCCACACATATGAGACCCATATGTCAAAGCATATAATGCTGTCGTGGCCTTTTGCAATTTATGATTATATAACCTTATCATCTATAGAAAAAAACTATAATTAGAAGTTAATCTCACCTACAATTTTCATTTTTCCATAATATTCCATGAATAACTTACTCGAACCCAAAACCATTATGGGAAGTTAATCTTATGTCTTCCTTCAACATTAACAATCATTTCACTTCTAATCTGATCTTTGTGCTCTCTATTTAAAAAAGTAAATAGATATAAAAAAAGTTAGGTTGAATGAAATATTTAAATATGAAATAATGACCGAGAAGTAATATACATACTCCATATATAAATCGACTTCCTCACAATTGTTCATATACCAATGGCCAATTTTAAGTTCATCTTTAGTTAACTCCACATATTTTCCTATTTCAAGTGGTCTTACTTTTTGCGAGAAAACTAACAAATTACCATCTTGATTGAAATCAAAGTTACATTCTTCTCAATTGTCTTATCCTAACGTTATTTAAGCACATAGAACAAAATGTCAAGCATTCATTCAATACATAAGCCTTTGACATAAAGCCTTCAGGTCGAGTCCTATTACACATATAACACTTAAGAGAGCCTAAAAACCTAAACAAAATATAAAACATTAACAATTGTTAAAAACTAATAACTTAAGAAAAACAATAGAAGTTAATAGAAATTACCTTTCAATAGGGAACATCCATCGAAATTGAACCGATCTGTAAAGTTTTGTCTCATACGGTAAGTGAATTGCCAAATGTGGTAGTTGCTCAACCACATTATCACCAAACAAGTGCAAAGAAGCTTTACTATGTTCTACTTTGCCATTAAACAATTTGCTTCTTCGTCATCTACGCCCATGTTCCAAGAAACAACAATGTCCCATAAAACATATTTTACTTCATAGCCTCATTGAATGAGTTTGATGACAAGACATGCCATATACCCTTTAGTACTCCATCCATACAAATTGTCATAAGCTAAATCATTTATAATCCACAAAGCAACTGCATGCATTCTAAATTTTTCACCTTCGACAACATCATAAGTTTCTAATCCAACCTCCTAGAGATGTTTTAAATCATCAATTAGTGGTTGCATATATACATCAATATCTTGACCAAAAGTAGTAGGTGCTAGAATAAGTAAAGACAATAACAAAAAAGGCTCTTTCATACACTTCCATAGGGGTAAATTGTATGACATAAGAATTACTGGTCACATGCTATAAGAAGTACTCACATTAATAAATGGATTAAATCCATCAGAGGATTATCTAAGTCAAAAATTAAGATAATCCTCTGCAAACCATGGATACTTACCATCAAAGTCTTTCTATGCCTTTGAGTCTGTTGGATGACGCATAATATTATCATCAATGCATTTCTCTTTATGTCATCTCATTCTATGTTTGTTTTTGTTGACACAAAAAGCCTTTGTAGTTATGGTTTAATAAATAAATATCTCAAGATTTTATAGGTTATCTTTTTTCCTTTTCCATCATCCACTTGCCACCTTGATGTACCACAAATGGACATTCTTTAAGATCTTTACCGTCCTTCCAAAATATAGTACAATTATACTTACAAGCATTTATTGATGTATATCCTAATCCAAGGTCCCTTAACAATTTTTTTGCTTTATAGTAACAGTTTGGAAATTTGTGCCAACTCGTAATGCATCATTGAGCAACTCAATTAGCATGTCAAAAGATTTGTTACTCCACCTATCATATACCTTCAAATGCAACAACTTGACAATAATAGATAGTTGTGAGAAATCTGAGCACCCTGGATATAATTCTTGTTGAGCAACTTTTAATAACTTCTCGAATTTCTCTTTTGTAATACTATCAAATGTATTAGGAAAACCAGTATCATTCATAGTCTCCATATAAATCGCCAAATCCTCTAACATCTCTCTAATCCCATCATTAATATCATAATCATCTACATCATCATTGTTACCACCATCATCATCTGTATCAATACTTCTAGCATTAATTACTTTAAAGCATTCACCATGGTAAATCCATAGAGCATAAAATTTATCTGTCTCGGATTAGCAAGTAATTATATACCACATCTTGACTTTGAATGTTGAAATTAAATAATCTATGCATGGATAATGAATTTCACATTTGAAACCCATTTGATCTTTTACAACTTGTTTGAAACTCTTCCATTCCTTCAAAGTATTGAATGGACCATTTCTGATGAGACATCAAACTTTTATCCATGTAGCTATAGAATTTAAAGGAAATTACTAAATGCAATTTAAGTTCTAAATAACATAATGGTAAATCAATTTAAGTTCATATACTAAGTTTTAATTCAACGAAAGAATTAAATTGAGCATGTTAAGAATAGGAAGCATGAACCCATCTCAAAAGCTACATGTACAAGTAGTAAGTTTTAAACATACTCTTAATTATCAAGTACAAGTAGTAAGTTTTAAACATACCTCTTAATTATCAAGCAAAAATTGTAAGATTTGATTCAATGTGTGATTTCGTTGTTATGTGCTTCAACACCTCTTGTTCGACTACATTTGTAAATAAATTATTGATTCATCGTTCTTAACAATCATATCAGAGAACTCTTAAGAAAGAATAAATTAAAAATAAGTATAAAGAGTCAATTATAAACAATCCATCTATTCTCTTCAACATCTTAGGTTACAAGTTATAACAAGTGATTGTTGATAAATATGTAAAATTACAATATGCAATATATGTGAAGAAAGTAGCACAAGTCTTATCTAATTCTAGAAAGTTGTGATAACATTATGCATGAAGAATATATGTGAAGAAAGTAGCACAAATGTGCTATTGAAATCACTAGATATAAAGGAAACATAGGATCTAGTCAGATTGTTATTTCATGGCAGAAAATAACTTAAAAGAGTATTAAATTCACATAATAATTTCTTTCTTTCATAACTAACTGGCTTGAATTGGTCCTATAGTCATATTGTTGAGATGTTTTCATGAAACACATCTGCCAATGGTTGGTAATTTTTCTTGGATCTTTTATAGAAATATTAGACTTAGATAAGAATACTTCTTTTTTTAATCTTTATATTACCATTAGCCTTTTGAATCTTAACCTAGGATTTTAGTTATGCTTATGTTGTAAATGTTATTCTCAGATATTCAATTTCTGCATTAGAAAGCAAATGGAACCTTTTGTCTTGGATTTATGACCTTGAAGTATAGTTAAGAACTTTTATACATGCCTTGGGTTTGTTTGGCATAAACATGATTTAAGGAAATCAAATTTCTGATATAAGTGTCTATTTCCTATTATTGATGCAATAAGAAGCCCAGGTGTCTTTTCTTAATGCTTAGAAACAACCTAGTTCTACATTTGGCAATTGTGTTAATTGGTTCATCACCAACTAATATGAGGAAGGTTTATTCTTCAGTTTACTACTAGACTTAAACAATTTTGAGAGGTAAGGCTGAATTCACACATGATCTATTTTTATTTACCAACTTGAATTGACAAACAAACCAAAATAACATACATATGATCAGTACATAAGGTCCACAAAATAAGCTGGAGAAGAAGAACCTAGAAATCTTGGATAGCATCTTTCAAACTTGGAAAGGAATAATAAAAAATAGTAGATAAGTTGGACGAATTACCTAGACAGATAGACAACTGGAGACGACGACAGATGAAGATGGACGACTTACAAGGCTTCTGGAGCACGATTGGCAGAGGAGGAAGAAGATTTTGAAACCCAATTAGGAAGATGAAGACAAATTCCACTACAAGAAATTGTATTTTTAGTGAAGGTAAAAGTTGTCACTAAAAGCAGTAATATTTGTCACTATTATTAATAGTGACCAATATTTGA